>WNWU01013589.1:1948076-1994421 GCA_012654045.1 Ptyas mucosa | reverse complement strand
CTCTTTCCCTCTCATTCTCTTTCTCTCTCTCCCTTTTTTGCTCTCTCTCCCCCACACTCTCTCTCGTTCTCTCCCCCTTTCTCTCTCCCTCTCTCCCCCACTCTCTCTCTCATTCTCTTTCTCTCCCCTTCTCTCTCTCCCCCACTCTTTCTCTCTCTTTCTCTCTCCCCCTCTTTCTCTTTCTCTCCCCCTTTCTCTCATTCTTTTTTCTCTCCCCCTTCTCTCTCCCCCACTCTTTCCCTCTCCTCCTTCTCTTTCTCTCCCCCTTTCTCTCATTCTTTCTCTCTCCCCCTTCTCTCTCCCCCCCACTCTTTCTCTCTCTCCCCCTTTCTCTCATTCTCTTTCTCTCTCCCCCTCTTTCTCTTTCTCTCTCTCCCCCCTCTCTCCCCCTCTTTCCCTCTCATTCTCTCTCCCCCTTTTCTCCCTCTCTCCTCACTCTCTCTCTCTCATTCTCTCTCTCACTCTCTTTCTCTCTCCCTCTCTTTCTCTTTCTCTCACTCTCCCCCCTCTCTCCCACTCTTTCCCTCTCATTCTCTCTCCCCCTCTTTCTCTCCCTCTCTCCCCCCTCTCTCATTCTCTTTCTCTCTCCCCCCTTCCTCCCACTCTTTCTCTCCCCCTTTCTCTCATTCTCTTTCTCTCCCCCCTCTTTCTCTTTCTCTCTCTCTCCCCCACTTTCTCTCTCTCATTCTCTTACAGGGGGCCGATCTGGTGTCTGCAACGGAGAGCAAAATCCAGCTTCTTCTCTCTGCTGTAAGTGCAGCCTCAGGTTTCCTCCTTGGTATATTTGCGGCGCAAGGCAGCCCTCATTTCCTGCCAACTTGGAGCGGTAAACAGCGTCTGGTTCGGAGAGCAGCCGGATTTTGCTCTCCATTGCTCTCTCAGCCCCCTGCAAGCTCTCTCGTCTCTTGAGAAGCCCAACCAAAGTTTCCCACACCACTTCAGGGAACGCTTCTTGCAAGATGAGAGCTTGCAGGGGGCCGAGAGCGCAATGGAGGGCAAAATCCGGCTGCTCCCCGAACCAGACACTGTTTACCGCTCCGAGTCCCAAGCGAGAGGAGATGAGGGCTACCTTGTGCCACAAATATACCAAAGTGGAATCCTGATGCCACATTTATAGCGGAGAGAAGAAGCCGGATTTTGCTCTCCATTGCAGACACCAGATCGTATTGCACCACCTGCAAAAATGCAAAAATTTCCAAATGTAGCCCTGCCCTCTAACAGCCCTCCTGATGTTCAGCTGTTGTCTCTCAAGGAGGATACTTGGCCATCTTCATGCTTGAAAGGATTCTACAGTGTAACAGCAGATGTCTCCCACCTTGGCAGCTTTAAGACTTGTGGACTTCAACTCCCAGAATTCTCCACAATTCCCCAGAATGGGCTAGGCGGGAGTTGAAGTCCACAGGTTGTAAAAGAGCCACAATTGCCCAGCCCTGGGCTAGGGGAGGCTGACACCGTATGGATGGAAGGCGGGGCAGGGCGAGGGGCGGGCAAGCCAGCAATTTAACAAACAGTTTGGTGTGCTGCGAGGCCAATAAATTGCAAAAAAACACTGAACCGTTTGTTAAATTACTGGCTTGCCCGCCCCTCGCCCCGCCCCGCCCACACTATTTATTGGCAAGGGGCGGGGCGAGCCAGCAATTTAACAAACAGTTTGGCCAAACCGCCTAGAACTGGCAGAATCCCACCACTGCCTATGATGAGAAGGAAAACAAAGAGGGAAAAAAGGAAGGAAGATGTGAAAACCAAGCGGTTACTTCCTTAATAATATCCGGCTACTTCTTTTTTGTCTAGCTGCCAATCATCTCATATTACAGCAAGCATCTCATATATGAAAAGCAGAAGGGAACAGGATGTTGTTCTACTTTTTCTACTACCACTATAATACTTTGGGGGCCACTTTCTTTCTAAAAATTCTCTTCCAAAACTCTTCAGTATGTGCACACATGTGCACATCCCCTCACTGTGGATGAGGATCAGAAGCAAAGGTTAGCTACCATTATCAGCTTAGTATAAGTAAATACAGATTTTCTCATCGCAGAGAAGGGAGTTACCCAGCTTGTAGCTGGAATAGATAGCCTGCCTGCACAGCTGCTTAGGCAGTTCTTCAACTAACTCGCCTCCCTCCCAACATCCAACCACTTCCCTCAAATAGATCAAAGCCTTTTAATCTGCCCTGGTCTTAGATCAGGAGGGAGCAGCTGTCAAGGCGTTCTGAGTAGGAAATGAGAAAAGCAAAAATCTGGATTGTTAGGTGCACAGGATGGTTTTCTAGCAGCTATCAGAATTCACCACAGAACATCCAGATGTATCTGGCTGCACTTAAATTGCATTGTCAGACAGCATGTCCATTTCTCTGTGTGCAGTTTAGGACAAGTCTTTCTCCATTCTGCAAACAAGCTCCACTGAAAACAAGAAAGAGCTGTAGAAAGGAAGCTGAAAATGCTGACTTTGCAATTTGCAGAAGACTCTGGAATAAATGGTGCTGAACTCATGCCATCTTATTGTATCTCAGTGTAACATGGAATATATGGTATGGAGTACAACTATACCAAAATATCACTTCTTCTCTTTCGGCCTGCACACACATACAAACACAAACAACTGCAACTGAAATTTAGTAATTTGTAGGTGATTTAACTTAGGGATGTTATGGGAGTTATAATATAGCATATCTATAGGGTGTGTGGCTTGAGAAGACTACACCAGTCCATCACTTCTATACAACACAAGTGATCCTAGTTGGATAGGAAAACCCATCTTGCTTTGGTGCCATGAAATGACTTTTCAGCACTGACGTTTAAGAGGAACCCCTGTGAAGTTCCTTTTAGCGCTGAGAAGGATTGCTTCCCTTCACAATGAACTGCTTTAACTGTACAGGTTGCAGGTAAAACGTGAGCTTTAGCAGAAGTTAAAGCACTTCTTCAAAGTGAGTCTTACTGCTATTAACCACACAACAGACCTTGTGGTTAACCCAATTTATATCTCCAAATTCATATCTCTTTGAGGTTTGAGTTCTGCTCAAAGAACTGGCCCTACATTAAAGGCTGTTAAAGAGCCTTTAAAGAGAATTGCTCTCCCTATCAAAATATCCTCGTGTCAGATGATCTATAGTGCTAACATTTAACAGAGACCGCAAGCTATACTCTCATGGGCATAAAAATCTTCAAGATGTCAAGTGCTATGTTGTGATCAAAGTCCTGCCCTTTTGTACATTCAGCACATTCAGAAAAGTGGTGGGGCTTGGGCTGCAATGCCAAACATGCCTTATTGCAGGTTTTTGATATGCACTGCTCCATAGACATTGCACTATCCTAGAATTTCCTCTCATTTTGACATTGGGCAATTCTAAAGAGATGAACCACAAAGTCCACAAAGTAAGATGATTTTTGGATGTGCTAATGAAAAAACTATGTGACTATCATCATGGTTACAGTTGAAAAAGCTTGGATTCAAGGAAGCCTTAACCACTCCCTTGTCCAGAAATATGGGGTAAGAAAGTAGGTGATAATTTTACACTGTTTATCTTCATCTCTGTCCTTTCCTTCTTGTTGAACTGCCTGGTGAGATGGTGCAAAGCACTTCGCCCTTGTTTCTTGGCCACCCACAAGTTGGAGGTCCTTGCCTTCTTGCATTGATGCTTTTCTGGAAAATTTAAAAAAAAAGGAATAAGGCTAGAATTATGGTACCAATTATCAAACAGGAAGAGCCTTGCATATGGCTACGTTCCTTCAACATAGCCATTCTAACTTGCTTCCTTTTTCAACCAGAGATACCGTTGTCCCTTGATCTCACTATCTCATTCTAAAATGCTGATTTCAGAATTTTATCTATCTGTCTGTCTTGTATCTCCTGGCCAGCTCTTCCTATCACTGAGAATTTCTATCAAGCAATTTGAGAAGGAACATTAATTTTATATATTACATACATATTGTATATGAGCTAATTACCATGATTTTCCTAGCAGAACTCTAAATGCAAAAATAAGATCAATGTAACAACTGTATGTATGTCTATTAAACACAATGTACTACTGAAAATAGGTATCTTCCTTGAAACTATTTTGGTTAATACACCCTTGTTGTTAAGGACATGTATCAGGGTGAAATGCTCCCTGTTTGGACCGGATTGCCCAATCCGGTAGCGATGGTGCCGGGTGGTTCGGAGGACCGGTAGCAAAAATCCTTGTGCCCCACCCTTTTAAAACCATTTTTTCTACAACCTCTTCAGCCAAAAAAATGTTTTTAAAAGTAAAAAAAAAAGTCTCTGATGATCGCCCGGCTCAACTGGGATCATCAGAGGCTTTTAAAAGCATTTTTTCTACAACCTCTTCCAGTCACACCCACCCAGTCACATTACCCCCCCCCCCACCAAGCCACACCCACAGAACCGGTAGTAACAAATTTTAGATTTCATCCCTGACCTGTATGCTGATTACTGATGGCTTTACTTCTTCCTCTGATATAGGGGCTTCTTTGACTTCTTAGCCAATCAAAAACATAGTTTGAATCTAGAATTTCCACTATCGCTTTCACTGGTGAGATGCACATAGTTCAGAACTCCAGTTTTTGAGAATATTTTTCGAAATGTATATTTTAATGAAGCATTTAACAGCAGTTTCATGACTTTTTCTTTAGTTGCAAAATAACAGGTAAATCAAATTAAAGGATTTACTAGTAAGCTTTGCAAAAGTTACATGAACTGAAAACAGGGTGATTATTTCATTGTGTATTAATTCAGTCTCCTCTCATTACCTTCCTTTTTTTCATTGAGATGATTCTTCCCATGATTCTTGGTAATATCTTTGAAGGAGAAGAGAAAAAGGACCACTTCACTTTTCTCATTCTTGATAGGGACAATGTCCAGCAGGCACCAAAAGGCTGTTCCTAAACCAAAGAGGAAAAGAAATCATCTGTCTTCAAGGGTCTTTGTCCAGTCCACAGTTCTGACAGGGTGGGCAACTCCAGGTCCCCTCTGATCAATAGTATTATCTTGCAGGGTTGAGGACGCATGCCTTCTCTCTTATGGTGCCTGCCCTATAGAACAGGAATTCCCCCTCAAATTCAGAAGCCTGAACCCTCTTTGATTTCCAGAAAGCAATTAAGATTTGACTGTTGCTTCAGGCAGTAGAGCCAGGAGGTTACAGGAATCCAATACAGATTTGTTTGCGAAATTGCAGTACAATATAGGGTACCTAACTTTTCTTCCAAATGTTGGATTGTTTCTAATTTGTTTTTGTTTTGTGAACTGATATGATGATATGACTGTCCATACCAAAGATTGCTCTGAATTGGGATCATTCAGAACACTCTTTAGTATATAAGATGGGCATCCATATCCATATACTTTTCCTGAATTAAAAAAAAATGTAGTTGCAACTTGATCTTATTTCAAACACCGGAAAGTTAATTAAGTAGATAAACAGACATAACAACAATGATGATGATAAATCATTTTCTTTTAAGCCCTTTATTAGGACAATGGTCAGGTCTTTTTTTAACATCTATATGTATATAATTTTTGTTAATGATTTTTAAAAAGGAAAGTTAAAACATACATGAGAAGAGCTGGTGGCAGAGGTATATAGTGGTCAATGGCTCAGTTATTTACAATTATTAGAAAGATTTAGAGTAGATGAAAGAATTCATATATTTGAATACTGTAAGACTGAGTTTGAAATAGAATAGTGTAAATATGATGAATATGTAATTGCTAAAATTTGAAACAGAAGAACAAATGAAAGGATATATAATAAAGTGGGCTACAATGTTTGGTTATAATATACAAATGGAACAATAGGAAAAGGATTGAAATTTACACTGTTATTTTAAAGAAAGCTTACATAAAATGATGTACCATTGGTTTATGTCACAGAAAAATTGTCTAGAATGCATAAAGACACTTCAAATTTATATTGGAAATGTGTTGGAAAAGAAGAGACATTTTCCAGATTTGGTAGACATGTAAAAAAGCTAGAAAATTTTGGTTTCAGAAGATTTTATACAATTGTAACCAGAGGTTTTTCTTTTGGGATTGATAGAAAAATTGTAAATTGGAAAAAAATGTCAAGGAATTTTGCTGTTGTACATGATAACTGCAGCTTGATTATTTTATGCACAAAGATAGAAAGATTCAACATTATGCATAATGAAAGATTTAGTTGGTAAAGATGATGGAACTGGGAACTTGGTTAAATTGACTTCTTTGAAAAGACAATACTGTATGTTTATTGCTAACTGGAAAATGTTATTGCTAACATTTTGAATAACTCAGAAAACAACGAACTTGTGATTTATGACGTTGATAACTAGTCAGAATAGATTATAGAAAAAAGAGATGTATTGTCAAAAAAGAATACATTTATAATTGTACTAACAACTTCTGAAAATTGGAAGCTATTTCTTTAATTCTTTTTTCTTTCTTTTTTTCTATTTTTCTTTTCCTTTTTTCCTTTGTTGAATTTTTAGCTTTTTAAAATTTCTTCATTTTTCCCCTTTCCTTAATTTGTATTATTTGTGTGTGTGAGAGGGCGGGGGGAAAGAGAGAGAGAGAGAGGGTGGCAGGGGGAGAGAAACGTTGAGGTGTCTGGAAACTTGTAGCTACTTAGAAATCTAGTGAGAATCAACCTTTTAGCTGCAGCAAAAGGTCTTTTTTTATAGGCATTTGATGACTTCATAAAATATAGATTACAAAAGAAAGGCTGCCAATGAAACAATCTCTGTCTGCCTTTCCAGATGTTTTTGGACTGTAATTCCTTTCAAACCCAGCCAACACTTTACTGACAATGGATTATGGAAGCTGTAGTTAAAACATCTGGAGGGGGGCATCCTCCTGATCTTTGCATATCCTTCAACTCCAAATATAGCACAGAGGTGAAATAATCATTGGTTTTGGCACCAAGATGGATTAAGAACAGCCACACTGAGAATTCATTTCAGAGGTTTGCAAAGTCCAAGCTGCTTAGTGGCTTTGTCATTTAAGAAGCCACAAAACCCATCATCTCAAATTGCCTCTAAAAAATATGGGTATCCTGGGTTCACATTGGAACACTCTTTTGGCATTCCACTGGTAATACTTTGCTTCCTACATTTGTGGGGAAAACCAATTAATTGTGCATCCTGCATTGCCCTATTATACTCCAGGACACTGTGTATTCTTCAATTTAAATAATCCACTTATAGAGCATTTTTCCAATTCTGTCATCTAAAAGGATTTAGGTTCTACAGAAGCCTCCCAATACCAGTAGACAGGAGCTCCACCACCAGGGATTTGTCTTCTGGCTTGCATTCCCAGACTCACACATGGAAGCTCCCATCAGCATTAGTCAGGGAGTTGCCCTTTAATGGGATTTTCCAGAGATGGTTATGGTTATGGAGCTCCTGAAGGCAAATCTACTTCTTCAGGCTTATGATCTAATGCAGCCTTAGTGGGAAGAGGTGGGAAATAAATTCTAAAATCCATCCCCCCAAAAAAGAAAGACAACAAAGATTGGAAACCTTACCTCCACCTCAAATTTTGACAATCTATGTTCTGCTTTGGATGTACTGTAGTTTCCTTGACAAGCCACCTTTTATGACAAGCCATCTTTAAATTGCTCTGCAATTTAAACTATTTCCCTATCCAACCTCCCTCCCATTCTATAGTTCTACAATTATATTATTATTATTATTAATCCTCACACAGTCAGCCAGATGTTCAGACTGGTTTTGTTGTTGATGTTGTTGTTATATCTATATTTCTGGCAAGTCACCAGAAAAGCACTATATGGACTGTCAGGCAGACTTATAGACTAAAAACTTTCTCTTTAAAATATGAAGGCTAATACTTTGAAGATCCTGATTTAGGTAACCACTAACTGTTTCTGGAGTTGCAAAATTCATACAAAACAATGTACTGGGCTCTTATTTTATATATAGGACATAAAGAATTCTGCATCTCTGCATTCATGGCAAACGTGTAGGATTTATCAGATAAAACTTTGACTGATGTCCTTGAGTTCCATTCTGAAACCTACTGTTGTCATAGCCTCTGGAGAGCCACCCAGAAAGGCTTCCCAAAACTCACCGCCCTTCTTGTAGAAGCAGACTTCTGTCTGGTATTCCTGCTTTCCTTCCAACACTTTTTCAATGCATTGCAGAACTGCTTCACTGGTCTCACTGCCATAGAGGAAACGGCAGCTGCAGTTTTTCTGCATGACTTCTGTTCGGGCAAAACCAGTGAGGTCACAGAACCCATCTGAGCAATACACAATAGGGAAGCCACGATGTACTTGCGCGTTGGCCAGAAGGAAGTTGCTATCTGTGGAAGATATAGAAAAGAACTTGGCCCTGAATTAATATCGCTACATCAAATTGCAAATAGTTGAAAGATCAAATGTTAGTAGGGACTTCAGTCCTAGATTGTTTCACGGAATGCTTTCTTCCAACAGGAAGAAACCTAAGGAACACAATTTCCCAAACCCATTGACAGCTGTTGGCTAGATAAAGACTGCACATTTCGTCATCAATATGTCATTTCTGATGTTATTGTTTCAAAAGCTACAAAATTTGTGTGATGAGAACAGATGAAAGACATATATTTATTTATTCTTTATTTATTTTATCAAATGTATATGCTGCTCTTCTCCTGTAGGACTCGGGGTGGCTCACAGAATAGAAACAACATAACAATAAAATAGTGCTAAAACAAACCAATTTAAAATCCCCAGACAATTAAAACCAATTCAGGGAATTTGCCAAAAAAGCCATGTCTTCAGGTCAGCGCAGAAAGTGCGGAGGTCGGGGGCCGTCCGGAGCCCAGTGGGTAACCCATTCCAGAGGGTCGGTGCGACCACAGAGAATGCCCTCATCCTGGGGGCCACCAGCCAACATTGTCTGGCTGACCACACCCGGAGGAGGGCAGTCCTATGCAAGTGCACTGGGCGGTGGGAGGCTGGTAGGAAGTGGTCTTGCAAGTACCCCGGGTCCATGCCATGAAGGGCTTTATAGGTAAGTACCAGCACTTTGAAGTGGATCCAAAGAGCCACCGGCAGCCAGTGCAGCTTGTGCAGGAGAGGTGTTACATGGGAGTAATGGGAAGCTCCCGTAACAACCTGCACGGCCGCATTCTGGACCAGATGGAGCCTCCGGGTGCACCCCAAGGGTAGCCCCATGTAGAGGGCATTGCAGTAATCCAACCAAGAAATAATGAGAGCATGAATGACTGTACGGAGGGCATCCCTGTCTAGGAAAGGGCACAACTGGTGTACCAGGTGAACCTATGCAAAAGCTCCCCTTGTCACGGCCGTCAGATGATCCACCAAGGACAGCGGTGAATCAAGGAGGACGCCAAGATTACGAACCCTTTCAGAGGGAGTAAGCAACTCCCCCCGCCATCCAAAGTGATGGGGATACTAGATCATGAGATGCTGGCATCCACAGCCACTCGGTCTTGGAGGGGTTGAGTCTGAGCCTGTTCCTGCCAATCCAGACCCGTACTGCCTCCAGGCACTTAGAGATCATGGAAAGGGCATCCCTGGGTTGATCCGGGGTGGAGATGTACAGCTGGGTATCATCAGTATACTGATGATACCTCACCCCGAAACTGTGAATAATCTCACCGAGCGGCTTCATGAAGATGTTAAAGAGCAGGGGAGAGAGAACCGACCCCTGTGGCACCCCACAAGTGAGGGGCCTCAGAGAGGATCTCTGACCCCCCGCCCAAACAAACTGTGTATGGCCCGAGAGGTAGGAGGAGAACCACTGTAAAACAGTGCCCCCCTAACCCCCGGAGCCGTCACAGTAAGATACCATGATTAATGGTATTGAAAGCCGCTAAGAGATCAAGTAGCACCAGAATAGAGGAATAACCCTCATCCTGGGTCCACCAGAGATCATTCGCCAGGGTGACCAATGCCGTTTCCGTGCTATGTCCGTGCCCGAAACCCAATTTGTACAGGTCTAGATAATCTGTTTCCTCCAGGAATTGTGGAAGTTGGTATGCCACCACAGACTCAACAACCTTCGCTATGAAGCGAAGGTTGGAGACAGGACGAAAGTTGTTCAGGGAGGCTTCTTGAGAAGGGGATGAACCACCACCTCCTTAAGTGCAGCGGGGAAGACCCCATCCCTCAATGAAGCATTGATAATCGCCTGGATCCAACCTCCGGTTGCCGCAACAAGCCAGGAGGGACATGGGTCCAACAAACATGTGGAGGCCCCCAATCTGCCCACAATCCTGTCCACTTCATTTATGGAAACGGGGTCAAAGTCAACCCAGATGTTACCTTCAAGACTTGCTTCCACTCGTCGTCGGATCCTGCCCAGTCAGAGTCTAAACCCGTCCGGATCTGAGCGACTTTGTCTTGCAGAAATTGTGCAAAGTCCTCAGCACTTCCTTGTAAGGGGTCCTCCCTCGTTCCCTGATTGAGAAGAGAGCGGGTCACTCGGAACAAGGCTGCTGGGTGGTTTTCTGAAGATGCAATGAGAGCAGCGAAATAGTTATGTTTCGCCACTTCCATTGCCACAAGGTAAGACCTAATATGGGTTCTTAACTGTGTTCGATCAGGTTCAGAACGGGAAGATCTCCAACAGCCCTCTCTTCCGATGCTTCATCTCCCATAGCTCCACAGAAAACCATGGAGCTGCCTGGGATCCCTGTCAGAGGAGAGGCCGCAAAGGAGCAATTCGATCCAGTGCCTTGGTGGTAGCCCGTTCCCAGGCATCCACCAGGGCCTCTGGCGAATCATGGGATAGGTCAGTGGGAAATGTCCCAAGCTCCGTCAGCAACCTGTCAGGGTCCATCAGGCGCCTGGGGTGGAACCAATGAATCAGTTCCACCTCCCAGCGGTGGGGGTTGATGGATGGAAAGTCTAGTTTAAGGAGGGAATGGTCGGTCCATGACAGGGGCTGAATGGAAAGTTCGCCCCTACCCGGAGCATTTATCCACTGCCCAGAGATAAAAATCAGGTCGACTGTGTGCCCACTACTGTGAGTTGGGCCCTGTACAACTTGAGTCAGGTCCATGGTCGTCATGGAGGCCATGAACTTCCGAACCAACTCAGATGTCTCACCGGCTGACGGGAGATTAAAATCTCCCACAACCATTAGGAGCTCAACCGTCAATATGACACCCAACCATATATGGGTGCCGTAGGCAACTGAACCAAATGTCTTACCGCACCCCTTCCAGAGCTGGTGTTCTCCAGATGCAGTCAACTTACCCTATACTTCTGGAGGTCACAATATTGGAAAAGGCTATCTTAAGAACTGCTTCCAACCAGATATTTCATTAAAGTATGTAAAGAAGAAAAATATCTCTGAGCACAAATCAATGACCTTTGCCAAGGGTTTTCATGAGAAAGAGGCAAAGAAAACAAGAAGGTAGCCACTAAAGTCCTATCCCCTTTTTAAAATAAGCATCACATGTAAAAAAAAAAAAAAGTGAGGGCAAGGCTTCAGTATCTGACTTTTTGTCCTCCTGCAGACGACCTTGATTATGTTAATTGTGCCCTACCTTGACAAGCATATAATTAAAGGACCCATTTTTTTCCCAACACACAAAGTCAGGTTCTCATCCCACCTTTGTTCTTCTGAAAAGATGCAGTGCTCAGTTCTCCCTGGATAATACAATGAGAACACAGTCCAAATAATATTTGCCAAGTATTGAAACTTGCTCCGATTCTGTATCAGAAACCTACATGAATGATGTGGCAACATCATCATACATTTAATTAGAGAAACTTTTTCAACTGTGTTCTGCATTTTTAAGATCAGAATGAAGGGTGAAGTCTCTACTGCTATTTCTTTCTTTCTCACGGATTTAGAATTCAGGCCTGTTTTTGTTGTGTCACCTGCTTAGTGGCACTCCCAGCCTAGAGAATCTCCTCTGTGCTTGCTGGTCTCTAGAGGGCTTTTGACTAAATCTCTTTTGTTTACATTGGACATTTTGTCTCTCTGCTACTTGATGATGTTAAGACTCTGCACTGATACACAGAACTTTGCCAATGCCAGCCATAGCTGTTGTAAGAAAAGTGGAACTATAATCAGTGATGGACAATTGATATTCCCTAAAAGTCCTATCCAACACACTTTAACAAGACATTGTGGAAATTAACGAGGTTGCTATTCCATGATGTTTAGAATTTTAGTCTGTAGGAGACATTGTATAGAAATTAGCCCTGACAAAGTACTTCAGAATGTATAAAGATTATATGTCTTTTCAGAAAAACCTCTCTTGGCATATAGAGATGCGGTCATGTCTATCGCATTTTATGTTATTTTGCCTGTCAAACTAGAGTCCATCAGTTCAGGGCTTCTGATCTTGACAGCTTTACTTAACAAAGAAAGGAAACCATGGGGAAAGATTGTTGGGAGTTTGGGAGTGTGATGTCACCAGAACAGAGACAACACCCAGTGCAATTTCTCTCCAAGGAAAAGCTTTAACTTATTGCAAAAGTCACTGGCCGTAGAAACTGGTGTTATTACTCTTGTAAGTTTCAGCTTGCATGCTATAATATGCTTTGATGGTTTAACAGACATGTTTCTCTACCAAAGTGAAACAGGGCAGCCGGCTTTTAATGGTATTAATGGTAGCCCAGTGGCATGGAGATAGACAGTCAAAAATGGAATCTATCTACAACTATGACAGTTCTCTCCTTCTGGGGAAATAGCAATTTTAGAAGGGACCATCATTCTCTGGAATGCTCATAATGGACTGTTTCTTATTTTCAGGGTGACTTCCTATCCTCACCCAGGAAATGTGCTTACACACACACACAGAGCTCCAAGGGTACATCCTCCCAGGCCTACCCTGATGTAAGTGTTTTTGAATGTCATGGCTAACTGTACAGTTTGCTTCTGAAAAATTTAGGGATTGCTAGGATCAGATACTGTACACTTGTCCCTTCTGGCCATAAGAAGAGATGCACCCAGACTTGATCCCTGTCAGGCACTTGAAGAAAAATTGGGATAATGAATGAATTGGTCTGCATGTAGATATATGGATATGCGTCCAAAGTCAAGAGGAAGATTTGTGCATGAGGCTACTTTCTACTTTCAAACACACATGCTGAGATGCAGGATGAATGTTCAAATATTCAAGCAAAGCCTTGAAAGTCAGCACATATACTTATGTAGGGAAATGTGTGTGTCTTAGCAGATTTCTTTTATTAAAAAAATACTATGCAGTCAAAGTGACTTACAATACAAAGAAAGAGTCATATTCGCGGAGGATTAAAGGAAAAAAGTCAGGGTGCATGTTGGTAACAGTTATCTAAAAATTTTTTAGTAAGAGCATTGTGACCTTGTTGGAATCATGCTGTAGTGGTGTTAAATTGTGTTAGGCTCTGGAATTCATGGTGTTATTGGGAGAAGGGCATTCCTAAGGTGAAACTGTGTGTTTTTTAATTTCAAAAATTAGTAAGCCAGCCTGCTACATTTTTGGCCCTACCTGCTCATTCTACTGATTAGGGCCCAAAGCCCTATCTTGATTATCAGTACATTGAAAGCTTCACTAACAAACTGTAATAGTCAATGTGACTAGCTGTCCCCTGGATTATGTGTAAAACTCTCCTGCACTATGAATAAAAATTGCTTCTAAGTTTGCCAAATTCAAAATATCCAGAAAGCTCAGAAGTGGGAATGGAATGGAAATACTAAAATAGTAAAAATACTATTTTAGTATTTAGTATATAGTAATAAATCATAGCCCAAAATTCAGGGGTACGTTACATTAGTAAAATATTGTAGATCGATGAAGAAAAAGTTTCAGAAGCCAAGAATAGACCTGTTTTGCTCTCCAATGCTCTAATGCTTAGCAATGCTAAAATAGAAAGATCTGTTTTACCACCATTATACTAGAATTAAAGTAGGACCAGAATCCAGCCCTGCATTCTGTCTTCTATAGTAGTCTCATAATTGGGGGTAAGGAACACTCATAAGAAGGCCAGGGTGTATTCCACACAGATTTTCAGCCTTTGCACTACTCACTCCCCCCATAATGGATTGGAGAGGTATTTGAAATGATGAGCAGAATTGCCCAATTGAGCAGAACTCAGATTGTGGTTTTTCTTCTGCATTGGGCAAAAAGGTTTCCCTCCCCATTCTGTAATAACCCAGTTGGAGTTTTACACGAGGTCACTTCAGGTCAGGGCTTGGATTAATTTGGGAGGGGCAAAGTGTATCTGTGTGTCTATCAAAACATAGTTTGCATCTGTAGATAAGTCTAGTATTTGGCTTCCAGACTGCAGGATTAGGGGGATGCTTAAATGGTTGCGTATTAAAATATGCACTCTCCATGGTCCTGAACATGCTTCTCTCGCTCTTTCGCTCTCTCTCCACACTGAAAGACTAGCTTCCTGTATAAGTACAAGAACTGCAGCCCATAAACTCTGCATTCAAGAGAACCCTAATGAACTTTCAGGCTGAATAACTAACCACTGGAGTTCTCCCACCAGTCTAGAAATATTATTTGGGAACAATCAAGAATTATTTTACCATGACGAGTCTGACCAAGTTCTAATTCTTAGTTCAGTTTGCATTTTCAGCTGTAATAATGAAGTAGGATAGCAAATAAGGAACTAGAAACGGTATTCAGCTTCCTCTGAGGGATGAGATATCACTGCCAGTCATTAAAAACAATACCTTCCACACACTAAAATAATATTTTATGCTTCGGATTTGTAGAATTGGTAATAGACTTGTACGTAGTCAAGGCGCAAGTTTTTTCCTTTATATTTGATAATCTTGTAACAAAGGAAAGCACAGAAAACTTCTTAGAGTTCATCTATTGGTGAATACTGACTGGAAGAATGAGGATGAGAGATAGGATGGATGAATTTATAGGATAGGATTTATAGGGTGTCAAACTCGTGTCGTCAGAGTGGTGTCACATGATGTATCGGGACTTTTTCCCCCCTTCACTAAACTGGGCGGGAGCGAGGCTAATATGTGACGCATCTGGCCCACAGGCCATGAATTTGCCACCCCTGGTGTAGAACATGAGACAGCTGTCAAAAAAGGGGAGTAGAATGTTTAGGTTGCTTTATGATAATTTAGAACTTAGTTTTTGAGTTATTTGAAATAATAGCACCACTTTGTTCTCCACTACTCATGGGAGTAGCGGAGAACACTATTTTAAAAGGATGTAGGTAAACTGAAACATGTTTGGGAGGGGGAAGATTTGTGAGGAAAGGTTGAAGGGTCTGAGTAACTTTTATTAAGAGAATAGAAGATTAAAGGGAACCATTTTTCTTCAAATACATGAAAGATAATCACATTACAAGAAGGAGGAACAATCTCATATATTCAAGTTATAGGTATCAATATTAGTTAAATATTAGGAAGCAGGTCAACTATGGGGTTGTAGTTGAAGAAAGAGATGATAGGTTCATGCTAAAGTTCCTCAAGCAGAAGCTAGTTTACTATTGGTGATACTGTTGCTCTGGGTGAGGCCCTTGCTGTAGGGCAGTGTTTTCAATCTTGGCAACTTAAAGATGTGTGGACTTCAACTCTCAGAATTCCCTCCTCCCAGCTGTTGGCTGAGGAATTCTGGAGTTGAAGCAGTGGTGAAATATAAAATTTGGCTTGGGGGGTAGTGGTGGTAATGTGATTGAGTGGGCATGGCCAAATTTTTTTAAAACTTTTTTAAAACTTTTTTTTTACTTTTTTACTTTTACTCTTTGGCTGAAGAGGTTGTTTTAAAAATGCTTTTAAAAGCCTCTGATGATCAGGCAACTCAGCTGGGATCGTCAGAGGCTTTTAAAAGCATTTTTTCTACAACCTCTTCAGCCAAAGAGGTTGTTAAAAAAATGCTTTTAAAAGCCTCTGATGATCCCAGCTGAGTTGCCTGATCATCAAGAGGCTTTTTTTTTCTTTTAAAAACATTTTTTCTACAACCTCTTCAGCCGAAGAGGTTGTAGAAAAATTGCTTTTATAAAAATATTTTTAAAAGCATCTGATGATCACGCAGCTCAGCTGGGAATGGGGTGTGGCAGGGATTTTTGCTACCAATTCTCTGAACCACCCACTGCCATTGCTACCGGATCGGGCAATCTGGTCTGCACCGGAAGCATTTCATCCCTGAGTTGAAGCCTACAAATATTCAAGTTGCCAAGGTTGAGAAATACTGTTCTAGAAGTTAAAATACTGTTCTCTAGTTAAAAAGAAATGGAAGTAAATATTATACAGAACCCAACTAAGTAATAATTATGTACAAGTGAGATAACTATGTTTGCACAGCTTTATAGCAATTTCAGTGTCTTAGAACAGAATATTTTCCAGATATATCTGGAAAGACCATGGTTTGAACCAGGAACATTTTGCATGCAAGTAAATACCCTAATGCTGAGTTATTACCCATTTCAGATAATCTCCCCACTAGAGGACTTGATCTGCTAAGCTTCAGCAATGGCATCAGAGGGCAGAATGGATGATGTTTTGTTACGAAATGCAAAATCTTTGGTCAAATGTATGAGCAATAGCTCCCTTCTCCATGCTTATACTTCTATGGTTCTGAAATCTTTCCATTCTGTGTGATGAAGAGCTTTGTGGAATCTAGATGTTTTTGTTTTTCCAACTTCGATAACTCAGATCCAGTATTGTATTTATTTACTTTGCATCTCTTTTTAAGATCCATATGGTTCTAATGGACAAACTGAGACAGAGGGAACTTGACAAAAACAGGAATCATATATTTAGATACCAGCATAATGCTTGTTAGGTCATGAGGACATGGCATTTCTGTGATGGGAGATAATCCAACAACAGCCATTCACGTCGGAGGGAATGAAATTTGTGAATTGAAAATCCTAAGCAATTGAGCCTCAGGATGAATGAATTTCACAGACTCTGTGAAACGAATATTAATCTCTCAATATGCAGCAGCCATGCATGATCCTTGAAAGAGCCTCCCAATTACAGTGCATGCAGTCAGTTTCACAATTTAACCATTCCATCATGTTCTGCTTTATCTAAAATGTATAAGTTGGATATAGGAATGAAAAGTCTCACTCTACCTTACCTCTAATTCATTAAACATTAACCTTTTCATAATTTAAACAGAAATACAAGATTCCTGGCTTAGTTCCAAAGTTTAGGACTAACCTTATCTCTCTTATATAACCAAGTAGCTCTCTCTTCTAATCTTAGATGTATGATGGCAAATATTTTATACTCACCAGCATTACTCTTCATTATTGATTTCTGTGTTCCTAATCATGAAAAGATATTTGCTTAGATCTCTGCCGGAACTTTTATTCCCATACTTGTCTGAACCCATTTTCAAATACAAGAGTCATACGAAAATACAAGACATAAAGTGAGTATATTTGAGTACATATGCACTTTTTCTTGCACCATAATGCAAGAAAGCACACACAATAATAACCTTTCAAAGTGCATTTAGGAACTGCCCAAGCTACGAGACTCTGTTTGCATTTTTTAATTTAATATTCTGGCTTTTGTTTGGGAACTCAAGACACTCTCCCCTATCTTTCCATAATAACCAAGTTGAACTGAGACAGAGTCACTGACAGGGTCAGCTTCCATAGCCAAAATGGATTAGAATCTGGATCTTCTAGCTCCTATTCTGGCAGCTTAGCCAAAACTCTACGTATATTTGCTCTCATTTTCTTTAGTTGATAGGAATCCAGGTTCTTTTGGTAACCAAAAGAATATGAAAACTAGATAGTGAAGGATCTTACAAATAGAAACCATCACAGTGCAGTCCAATCAGACACTCTTCATTTATACTCTTATACAATGAAACATTCCAAATATTTGTGAAAATTGCACATTGTTATGTGTCCTCTGATTTGCCCTAATTGTACAAGGCATTTTTGACCAACAACCTGTGCCCAGTTCTAGGTATATTATCATGATGTGCATGTTCTTCTACAAAATTTAATTATAATATCTCTTTTTCACATATTTGCACCAGATTATTGTGGGTTTGGTGAAGAACAAAGAGATGGATTAAGATAAAATGCAGGATTTGGAGTTAGGATTGATGGTATCCAGATACCTTTGCTTAAAGAAGCATTTCCAAGTTAGTTTCTATAATAAAATGCTGAATTAGTTTTCATTGATCTTTTTGAAAGCATTTAAATCCTTCCCTCACACCCTAGCCCAATCCACACCATCAGAATCCTCTTAAGTGAAAATCCTCTGACCACAATATGGCATTTTAGTTGTTTTTTTAAACCATGCATGATTACTACACCTTTCTTTTCTATTCCCATCTTTCTACCTAGGCAAAGCAGGTTGAAAGGAAGGGAGAAAAAAGAGACTAACCTATACTTGATTTAAACCAATGTCAGAAATTAGGAATGTAAGGGTATAAAATAAGAAAAGAAGACAATTTATAGAAAATGTAAAATTAAGTTTATTTACTACACCCCACACAAATTTATCTAGAATAATGAGGCAGACTTTTCATGTGATATAGTTTTAATCCTTACATTTTTATACCTTGGGGTTTTGTTTTGTTTGTTTGTTAGTTTAATTTTAGTGTAAAACCAGCCTTTGCTGTCAGGGATTGTCTAATAATTCCTCCTGTACAGATAAATGACTGTGTTATTGCTAATGACACAGGCGAAGTGCTATTGATTTATAATTTTTCCTCCCTGAAAGACTCCATATCCATGTGGCCTGGATATGTTACTTCTTATATCACATATGGAATAAGAAGTTTACTTATTTACCTAGTAGTAGAGGTATAATTCTCCAGACCATTTTTAAGGATGGAGCCCTGGTAAATTATTTCAGTTAAATGAAACTTCATATACATTGATCTAACTGAGTCTTTCCATGTAAACATGTTCTTGGCTTTGAGTTCAAGTAGAATAAACTAATTGAAGTCAATAATTTATCATTTTGGATATAGATTTGCAGAAGAAAAAGGAGAAAAAATACAGTGACTGGACTGCCTGGAAAATAAAATCTAGAAAACTTAGAGTGAGAAAAAGAAACTGGAAAATTATTTAACCAGAGCCTGCTAGGTTCTTTCCACTGCTGATTCCAGAAGTGCTATTATATAAAGGGTTCATACCAGGGGTGAAATCCAGCAGGTTCTGACAGGTTCTGGACAGTGGTAGGTTTCAAATTTTTTTACTACCGGTTCTGTGGGCATAGCTTGGTGGGCGTGGCAGGGGAAGAATACAGTAAAATCTCCATTCCCTCCCCAATCCAGGGGGAGAATACTGCAAAATCCCCATTTTCTCCTGATCACTGGGACTTGGGAGGCAGAAAATAGATAGGGGCGGGACCAGTCAGAATTTTTACTACCGGTTCGCCAAACTACTCAAAATTTCCACTACCAGTTCTCCAGAGCTGGTCAGAACCTGCTGAAACCCGCCTCTGGTTCTGGAGAAGTGGTAGCGGAAATTTTGAGCAGTTTGGAGAACCAGTAGTGGAAATTTTGAGTAGTTCAGAGAACCAGCAAATATTACCTCTGGCTGGCCCTAGAGTGAGGTGGGAATGGAGATTTTGCAGTGTCCTTCCCCTGCCACACCCACCAAGTCACACCCACCAAGCCACACCACGTCCACCAAGCCATGCCCACAGAACCGGTAATCAAAAAATTTGGATTTCACCACTGGTTCATATTCTAGTTGCTAAAGACATCTTAAAGACATCTTAAAGGTTTACTATATCTGGACTACAGAAATCTGGATCACCACTATTGGCATGCAAGGAATATGATCTAGATTTGTAACCCAAATATGTTGGCCTAAAATAAGGACCAACATATTATTAAGAGATTGAAAGTCTAAATTCTAATGACACAATTCTAATGACCCATTCCAATGATTGTAGCGTGATTGTAATCTTCACACTGTGGACAGTAATTTAAAAGTTTAGTTTTCATTTTCAGAAAGATAATTCCTAGAGATGGAGACAGAAGATATGGGTAGCCAAAGAGTTCACTGGTATTTAAACTTGGATCCTCAAAATTGTAAAAGAACTTGTCAGCATTGTATAATTAATCAAAGAAGCATGTACCCACTTAAGAGTTCCACTGAATTTTATAATTCTTATTTCCATTTAGACTACAAGGAAAAAGAAGTTTAGTGCACTTATCATCATTAAAAGTATTTTTCTAATGAGAAATAATATTGTATGGAATCATGGACTGAAAGACTGAGGCTGACACAGGAAACAGTGTCCAATAGGAATTGCTTGGATGTAATCATATACTGTATAAATAAATACACTGTGGTTTATTTATACTGTGGTGGAAGAGAAAGCAGTTTCATGCCAAAGATCCTATATAACATGTAACATGTATCATGTCCCATTTCCTACCTTTAATTCACGTACCAAATATTTGTTAGTGAGGTCCGAGGTTTTGGAATGCATAATCAGCCTTTTAATTAGCACACAATGTTTCTGGGAAGTTCCATTAGTTAATTTTTCCTGAAAGCTAGAATCATGTAATGGTTAGACAATCTAGAATCAGAAAAAAGGGGTTCAAATTTTCATGGACTGATGTTCTATATGGATGGCAGTTCCTGATGTGTGGATTCTGTGCATCTTTACTTGTCCCACCGAGGACAGGAGGGATTTCAAGAACATGTGATTTCCATTGATAGATCTTGTTTCTCCACTTATCCATTCCTGCCAATATTTGATACTAATATCAAGATAGCAGTATTTGATAGAATGCCAATTTGGTCTGGTGCTTAACGCACCAGGCTAGAAAGCAGGAGATCATGAGTTCAAGTCCTGCATTATCATGAAAGCCAGGAGGGTGACTTTGGGCCAGTTACTCTCTCTCTCTCTCTTATGCCAGTCCTCCTTACTTATAGGATTGTTGTTATGGGGAAACTAGGAGGAGGGAAGTGTGTTGGATATGTTTACCGTCTTGAGTTATTTGTAAAAATAATAAACAAAGGATATAAATAAATAAAAAATAAAAATGCATCCATCAGTGAGAAGGAGGGCAGGAATGAGGGATGGAGGATCTTTCTATCAGTCAACTTTTTTTAAAAAAAGCAAAACCCAATATTTCAATACTCCATCCATAAACTAGTAAGTCCAGCCCAACTACCGTATCCTTTGGTGTATAAGATGCACCTTCCCCCCCCCCCAAAAAAAGAGGGTGAAAATCTGGGTGCGTCTTATACTCCAAATGTAGCCCTGCCCAGCTTCTCAAATGTAGGTTTCAGAGGCTGAAAAAAGCATCAGAAACAGAACTTCAGAAAAGAAGGCCCCAAACAGAGTTTCAGAGGCTTTTTTTCTGAAGCTCTGTTTGGGAGGCTTTCAGAGGCAGGAAAAAGTTTTTTCTGAAATGGAGTTTCAAAAGTTTCGGAGGCAGGGGAAAAAAAGCAAGGCACAGAGCTCATAACCAAGGAACCTGTTGCTAAAATTCACCTCTGGGGACAGCTGATTGGGGGTACTCCAGGAGGCGATCCACCTGCCAATCAGCTTTTTTCTTATTTTCCTCCCCAAAAACTAAGGTGTGTCTTATACTTCCTGGTGTAGGAAGAAATATCCTTCTGGATTCAGCTCCAAGTGGGGAAAAAGACACTGGAAACATGGAGACTGCTTGGAAGGATGGTTTAATGGTGGACAGGATCACATGGTTTGAGTTCCTGAACAGAAAAGGGGCGAGATGCAATGAGTCCCCGGGTTTTTTGCCCTCTCTAGCTTTGAACTTCCTGGGGCCCTAAAAGAGTATCCTGATTGGTTGTCAGATTCCCAGGGAGTGGGGGTCTTAGCTAGCCTTGCTGGCTGATGTAAACTTCCCAGGTGCCATGTGGTGAGTTTCTGTGGCTAGGTGGGTCCTATTGTGTTGCAGATGATGGTCCATTGACAAAGATTGAGTTTCTGCCTCTGGCCCATTGACAAAGGGTGGGGGCAGGAAGATGGGAGCTGCTTCATCTTTAAAACATGCTTCTCCATTTCTCATCCAGGGAAACATAATATTCTGCCTTTTTAATATTTCCCAAAATATTTCATTCCTCTAGGAAAGAGGTAGGTGCTAACTTCCTACACTGATAAGTTTAATTCATTGCCCCTTCTGAAATTATATTATTTGGGGGGAATCTCCTGATGCTTCCAATGAATGGGATCTGCCATATTCTGTTTCGATGGCATCACAGTATTGCAGCCAAGATACCTGGTGGCTTATTGTGGGCTTGGCACTGTCCCTCAAAGCAACCTATGTCTCAAGGCAAAAGTTGATCAAGGCCAGTCTAGTTTGATCCCACTCAGCAAAAGAAGCAGCAAACTTTCCTCTATCAAGCAAAACTGCCTTACCCCAGTAATGAAAATAAGTGAATAAAATGTCCATCACCATCTGACACATAACATCCCTTAAGACTATTAAACCAAAATCTAATAATATCTTACTGTATCCTCATTATGCCACTTTCTTTTAGCAGGAATTATGCAACAATACTATAGTGTGAAATGAGACACAGTTTAGATACAGATTTTGATACGCTTAACGACACCTAGAGACGCCAAATCAGAGACTCTAGAAATTCAAAGAACAAAGAGTTCTTTAGAGTCAAAAATTACAGAATAGCAAGTTGAAAAGTTCTTAAAACAAATGATGTGTGCAACTCAGTGCTCCCTCATTGACAGATTGCCCTTCCCTCTGCAGCTTTGGGCTGTGGTTTCACAACCTATGTGCCAGGTGCTTTGTCAAAAAGAGGAAAACAGTCCGTCCGTCTGTCCATCCCCCACCCATCCTCCCCTCCATCCCAAAGAGAAATTAGTACCTAACATATTGCCATGACAGAGGGGAAGGGGGAAAGAGGGGCAAAGTATTTTTAACTGAGGAGTCGAGACATTGTCTTTCATTCCATCTTCTACCAGGAAAGAGAAGCTACTTTGCACATGCTCAGAGGCACTCTTCTCTACAGATCAACATTTCCTGGGTTTGAAAAGAGAACCAGTGGCCTCAGATTAATATTTTGGGGCAGAATCCCTCACTCCATCCCAAATTCAATAAAATGGCTTATCCCACTTTGGACCGAATACACCAGCTCTCTTTTTAGAGTGAATTTTGGAAGTTAGCCAGTAGTTCAACTGCTTTATTGTAAGGCAGATTTGGAAGGTGGGAAAAAGAAGATTAAAATGTTCCCTCTCCCCTCCCCAAACTAGGCTTGTCTAAAAAAGACTTTTTACCATTACTTCGGTCTCCTTTCACACATCTAAACAAGCATAGTTTAAAGAAGAGCGCAGGTAAATAACTCCTAGTGTTCATGCGTGACTCCTAAAAACGCCAGTCTGAAAAGCCAAAGGAAGGAGTTCATCAGTTCATCTGAACAGCCAAAATTGGGGGCCAGTGAGGAATTTTTCCTACAGCTGCTGAGGCATACCCGCCCCCGAAAATATCGACCTTTTCCCGGGATGGGGGAGGGACAGGAGAGAGTGTCTCAGGTTGCCGCTCGGATAAAGACAAAGAGGGTTTATCGGTTCTTTGTTAACTCAGGAGCGGGGAATCGGGGGGTGGGGGTGGGGATGGAAACGGGCGCAGAAAGAGACGGCGCACAAAGCGGGACGGGAGGGCGCGGGAAGAAACGGCACGGAGAGCCCATCATTGTTCCTGAGGTTGGTTGGGCACATACCTCGTACATCCCCCCCATCCCAAAAATCTCTTTCCTCCCCGCGCTCAAAGAGACGGGGAGAGGGGGAATCTTCAGGTGAGGTGGCTCGCATCCCCACATGCCTGTCTCCTTCTTCTCAAGTGGAGTTTTAACTTTCCAACCAAGTGTAGGGATGGCGCGTCGGCGAGAGAAAGGAGAGAAAGCTGTCTGGGTGCGGAGGAAAGGAAGGGAAGGAGCAATCCAAGAGTTTGCCCCTATACCTCCAGTGAACTCCGCGAGGGACTAGGATGGTGTCGCAGATCTCTTCCGCCAACCTTCCAAATACAACCCTGGCCGACGAGCCCTCTTCCCGGTGAAAGGAAGTTTCAGAGGTCACTTACGTGTCCCATCGAACCTGTTGGCGATGTTGTCCAAGAAGGTGTTCTGTGGGGCTAGCAAACCTTTCATCACCGGCATCGCGGCGGGGGCACCACCATCGGCGCCCCGCTGCCCCCGCGGGGTCCGCTGCCCAGCGGCGAGAGTCCAAGTGCAGCTGTGGAGAAGAGCGCAGGATGGGGCGGGTGGGATTCGCTGTGTCCCGGCTGAGCTGGCGCAAGGGGAAAGGCGAGGAGAAACAGCTGCCTGGGAGCTCACCGCCTGCCTCCCTCCCTCCCGGCTGTCATTTCCCTCCCTTCTAATCCCAGCCGTGCAATTAGCGGGCTGGCGCGGACGACAGGGCTGGGGAGGGATCCAGAGGGATCCCGCCCAGATTTCAGCGCCCTCTCTACCTCGCGCCGGTTCCCACGAGCGGCATCTCAAGCGCTTCGTTCAGTGCACAGAGCGCAAACAATGCAGAAACACCTTGGGCCGAATACCTTTGACTCGCAATTAAAAAGAGCGGGCATCAGGTGATTAATAGAGCATTTCTTCTTTCTTGAAAAAAAACCACAGAAAGTGTTAAGATAAAGTAGAAATAAGAGACAACATGTGCAACAATGGACCCACTGACTATGGTAGACTTAACCTGGTTAGTGAATTAATCCTTTTTCTGAGATTTCAAGATAAATTAAAACAAGGGGCTGAATTCACACACTAGGAAAAAAAGAAGTTAAACTTCATGTTGTGACAATATACTTTTTAGGTTTATATGTGACCTATTTGTTCTGTGATCACAACCACATACTCACCCATCACCAATCAAAGAATGTAAGTTAGGTCCCATTTTTACTTGCGATTTTAGAAAATAGAAGGATACGTTCTGGTGCTGAATTTTCACAATGTTTCTCTTTTCTTTTTTCGGAAATTGGAGTCTGGAACTCAGTATGTTACACATGTTATATATGACATGTTATATGTTACTTACACATGCCACAATATTTTGGTTTTATTTGTTGTGTGAAAATTCAGACTTTGTGATTAGTTCAGGGGTCTGCAACCTTAAACACTCAAAGAGCCATTTAGACCTGTTTTCCACAGAAAACACCAGGAGCCACAAAACCCTTCCTGTGCCTGACTATTTCTTGAGCGGCCACAAAACTAGCATATGTAGTCGAATTAAACGTTCTGTTTTCTTCTGAAACTTTTCTTTTCTTGGATTTAGCCATGGTTGGCCTACCGGGAGTTGAAAAGCTCAATAAATTGCGTGCTGGCAAGTGTCACACATTGGCAGCTGTGAATGATATTTTGAATGACAGGGAGCCACAGCAGAGGGGTGAAAGAGCCACATGCAGCTCCAGAGCCACAGGTTGCTGACCCCTGGATTAGTTTATGCTACAGAAGGAGGGCCTCACTGAATGCTGAAGCTTAAACCCAGCTTAAACACAATCACTGCATCCCTTTTTAACCCAAACCTGATTTTCCTTTAGGAAAACTCAAAACTGACCATTTTGAGGATCTCCTATTCCAAATGTATCTTTTTCAAGTATTTGCATCCCTCTCTATCCCTCTGGGTTTGGGTTTCCCATCCTCCCTTCATTAAATTAGCCCAAAGACTCTTATCAAATTGGTCGAGAACCCCATGCAAATACGGTATCAGACTGCCGATAGCTCAATTCAATAGCAATATAATTGACCGCTTGCCCTAATGAATCTGGGGATTATGGTGCCTGCTGTCTACACAGAGGATGCTGTTGGCTTGAACTGTTGGCTAGAAACCAACTACTGCTCAATTTGTAAAAAGTGAAGATGAAAAAAGAAAGAACCTTCTATTTTGCTATTCTATGATTCTAAGTGGAACTATTTAGATTACATCATAGTTAGCTTCATTTGGACTAGGATTCTGCACAACAAAGAAGCCCTAAATAAGAAAGGTGTTCTTGAACCAACTTTGTATTAACCACAAAGATTTCTTACTTAATTTGAATTATAAATTCCAGATCAGACTGCCAAGATGGTCAATCAAACATCTGTCAGCACACAAAAGAATCTAGCACACAAAGACATTTGGAGTAGCCAAGCTTTCTTTGCCAACAGTGCCCTCTGGCTGCCAACGGCTGCCAATCCCATGAAATCATAAAAAAGCAACAGATCTCCTGGTTAGGCAGTCTTAGGCAGGCAGAAGCAGTTACTGTAGAGATAGATCATCAGAGCTCAAACAGTTTGGGAGCACAGAGATAACTGCAGTGGAATTTGCCTTTCTAAAATAGTTTTAAAAACCTTAGTATGAACCATGTTTGGTAGATATTGAAGTGGTCACTCGTGCTGGGTTAACATTTGTGATTGACAAGGAAACTGTTAAGGAAATCCTGCCTGGATGTTTGGCTTGATGAAGATTTATTTGGTAGCTTTATAGGCAATTGGAGAATCTCTCAGTATTGGAAAACAGAATAGGCAATCTGAGCTTTCCCATTGAGAGGTGTGGCTCTGAGCAGCAGAAGAGAAAAACAGTTCTCGTCTTGTATACCCTGCTTTCTGTATAAAAGAGTTTGAGAAATAGAAAGCTGGTCGAGATGGATCGTTGGTTGAGCCATCAAGCATTCTGGGTTGAATTCACACAGATCTTTGGACAAAGCAGTTATTAAACACAAGAGGCTTTATTTGGAAGAGAATGTGGTGACAGATAAATGAAAGAGCTATTTACAAAATGAACAAACTGCACCGCTGCTATCTTTGGACAGCACCTAGCACCTGGCTGGTGTAAAATAGCAACCAACAGCAGTGATGAGAGAAAGCAGGAAGGACTTGTGCAAACTCTTGAAAAGGATTTCCTTATTTGCAATTTCTTAGTAAATGGGATTTACGGCACTGGTCTTCTGGGGTGTCAGGCAGCCCATGACTGGGTCAGGCTCTGCAGCATACGGGGTGGGCATCATCTGGGAGATGCTGGGTGCATTCTTATTGAGGGGCAAGGGGAACCCAGTCGCTCTCTTGCCCATTGTGAGAATCCCAGCAGCCTGGTTTTCTGAGCCATGCAAAAGACGGTAGAGGCGGTTCTGGAAGCCCTTGGTGGTCATGGTACTGCTACGCTTGCCAATGGTCAGGATGCCAGCGGCATGGTTGCCCATCCCATGGAGCAGATCAAAGATGCGGCACGAACAGCTTTTTTGCCGGCAACAGTCTGGCATGGCTCGTTTGGCCCCAGCAAAAGAGCACAGCAGCAAGAGCAGGAGAACTGAAGTGGCTCTCTGAACCTGTAAAGATATGATTTAAGTGAGCACATTTTAAGGATAGGTCAAAGTTAGAGAAAGCGCAATACTCCAGAACTACATGTCTCAGCATGCCTCACTATTATAAAACATGGTCCACTTGGATGAAAGATGTAAACTTCCATCAGACAAATGGTTAACAAATCAAGGAACATCCCCGTTTCTGCCTTAAAAATATATTCTGTTGTGTTGATTAGATCAGCAAGGTTCTCCTGGAATGACATTCATGAATATAATTAAAAATATAAATTGGGCTCACACTATTTGACCATGGCTTATTTTAAAGTATGTTTTGCTGAATAAGTCATAGTGGGTGGGTTCAAACCAGTGGTAGCTTTCAAATTTTTTTACTACTGGTTCTGTGGGTGGGCGTGGCATGGTTTGGTGGGCGTGGCAGGGGAAGGATACTGTAAAATCTCCATTCCCTCCCCACTCCAGGGGAAGGATACTGCAAAATCCCCATTTCCTCCCGATCATCTGGGACTTGGAAGGCAGAGAATAGATGAGGGCAGGGCCAGTCAGAATTTTTACTACCGGTTCTCCGAACTACTCATAATTTTCGCTACCGGTTCTCCAGAACTGGTCAGAACCTGCTGAAACCCACCTCTGATTCAAACATTACACTGTTAGAAAGAAAGAATTACATTGTGAATTACATATAATGTGTGAACCAAAAGCACTGAAAGACTATGAGTGAATAGGAATCAATCTCTGGAACATGATAGATACCAAAGATTTAAGGAAATTTAGCTGAGAGGGTAAGAAAGGCAAATTTAGTTCATTAGGTGGGAAGGACTTATCAAACTTCCTTCAAGATAACTTTTTTTTTAATCTGCAGAGAGACGTCACATCAAAGCCATCAGTTCTAACTGAGCACCTGAACCAAGACTTTTGGTCACCTGAAATAGACTTGCTTCTATACCATTAGTCTGAAGCCAGCTGCTGATTTTGTGCTGAAAAGGAAGTGAGCAAATGATTATATTATTTTACCATCATTAGAGTTGTATTCAGAGACAGAGAGAGGGATCTGAGATTTTACCTCTCGTTTAAAAAGTAACTTGAGTAGTCCTGGGTATTATGATCAGTTCTGACTAGCATCTGAGGTAGGTCTCAGGGCCCCTGAGGCAGAAAAATCCTATAAACATCTCTAATAATAAAGGGAATAGCTAGCCATTTGCTTCCTCTTCATGATACTGAAAAGGATTGACTACCTCACTCTGCCTAATAGATAGGGTACTGGCCACGAAGAAGCAAATAGTCTGCAGGAGTGGAGGGAGGAGGGGAGAGAATTGGATTTGATGTCTCCTGAAGGTGTGTTTGTATATATATTGATTTGCCAGGTTGTTTCTAAATTAGGGACTCCAGCATGAGCATCCTTGGGCTAAAATGTGGCTCTGTTGTGTTGATGGCATATTGACCAAAATAAGCAGGAAATATCAGTGCCCGTTCTTGCTTTTAGCAGAGAATATCGCAAATGGCATAGGTCTACTGGCCTTCTCTTATTAAAAAGCCTTGTGCAAAACCCTTGATTGGTCAAAGCTAGGATGGTGTTAAGAGGCCAAGGTGCATAGATCCATCTGATGATGTCCTTTATGAAAAATTGAGATTTAAAACACGGGGAATAAATGAAAAAGAATGTGAATTAGCAAATGAATGAAATAAAAATAGATAGGTTATGTGACTTGTGAAATTAAGAGAAAGAGGAAAGATGTAATAGACCTGAATGAAGTCTATTCTCATCATTTGAAAAATGGTTAAAATTTACCATTTATGGAAGGTAAAATGTGGTCTTAAATTATGAACCAAAGGACTAAAATTATGCCACAAAGCATGAATGGGTGCTTTCTTGACTGTGGATGTGTTTGAAAGTAGGATTTTATAGTTCCATGCTGTACCCCAGAGAATGGGGATAATGAAACCACCAGGGAAGAGTTGGATGGAAACCATACAATATTCTCAATGAATTTGACCTATAGGAAAATGTTTTTCCACTACACACACACAAAGAGATGAGTGAAAATGTGAGGAGAGAGAGTGCAGAAAAAGTGGTCAAGTCATTTGGAGATCCAGACAGAAATGACAATGACCTTTCAGAATTGAAAATAATAGTTTTACTATAAATAGAAATAAATCTGTAACTAGTCAGATGGGCAAACTATTCTCTTTGTAATATGTTGCATATCTGACTAGACCAGTGTTGGCTAACCTCTTCTGGACTGAGTGCCTAAAGCGCTCACGGCTGAACCCCCAAAATGCAATGTGTGTGTGGGCCCTGTCCCCTGCCCTTGCATGTGCACCCCGCATGCGCCCTACCCCTGCACATGCATGTGCAGCCCCCTGCCCCCACGCATGCACATGCAGCCCGCCGTATGTGCCCAGCCCCCAGCACATGCGCGGCAGAGATCCAAAGATCAGCTGGCCAGCAGGTGGCACACACGCTTGTGCATCAGAGTCGAACTGGGGCGACGGCTCACAGACAGGGCGCTGCATGCCACTTCTGGCACACGTGGCATAGGTTCGCCATCACAGGACTAGACTCTTGAATGGCCTGAGTGACTAGAAATAATTAACAAGCCTTTCAGAGCAATTAAACTGTAAATTAAAAGTTCAGAATAGGTTTTTTTTAGTGTTTTCCAGATATACAGGTCCTCGACTTACGACCACAATTCAGCCTAAAATTTCTGTTGCTAAGCAAGGTAGTTCAGTGATTTTTGACCTTTATGACCTTTTTGTCACAGTTGTTAAGTGAGTTGTGTGGTCATTAAGTGAATCTGGTTCCCCCCCATTGACTGCTCATAGAATCCTGGCATGGTATAGTAACAATCATTAGGTCATATAAAGGTCAGAATGCCAGGTATCCTTGTTCTCCTTCGGGATATTCCCATTCATTTTCTCAGAACTCAATTTCTATCCAATAACACAAAACAGCTAACTTATACTCTACGCCACCCACAGTACTTATTTTATTTTTATTTCTTTATTTAATTATCAATTTTCAGTACTCTCACTTGCATGTCTCTGAGCAGTTTAAAATAAAACCACAGAATCATATAAAAGCCATAATATGCCTGGTTTACATTTGTGTTCTTTGAATCAATTTTCTCCACAAACACCATTAGAAAATTTTGCAAGCCTTTGTTTTTCCTCTTACACTGAATGGTCCATTTAGGCTATCAAAGAGCAATTAACTTATTATTAAAGACTTAATAGAAGTTTTAGTCAGGTAGTTAATCTGATTTTGTGAGTTCACACAGTCCACTAAATTAGTGCTTCCTCAGCCTTAGCAACTTTAAGATTTGCAGACTTCAGTCCTAGAACTGAATAACTGAACAATCTGGGAATTAAAGGCCATACATTTTGAATTTTCCAAGATTGAGAAACATTGCACTAAACCATGAATTTGTCATTCAGACCAGGTTTGCTGACATAAAAAGACAATTGGCTAGTTTGTGATGCAGTATATTGCATATGAACCCAGTCTATGCTAAAACATACCATTTTCCCCATGAAGCTGAAATGAATTCTGACAAAGAAATTTAAGAGTGCACCAAGGAGACCAGAGAATATAAGATTGTAATAAGGTTGATTTCCCTAATAATGATGCCCTCCAGATATGCTGCACTGTAATTCCCATAATTCCAGCCAACATTTCAATTATCCTTACTTTGGTTAAATTAATATGCATTCAGATTGTAACAAAGAGATGCTTCTAAATAGGAGGAATTGGGGGAGGGGGAGCAGAAAAAAGATATCTGGATTAATAACTATTTGGAGCTTTTTGTTATTCTAATACTAATGAATAAAAAAAGGAGGATAACTACTTGTTATGGGTGTCCTTGCACTAATGACTCCTTTTCAAGCCTCAAGGTATCTCTCATAGTTTTTCTTTGCTGCTTCCCAGTTCTATGATCAGGATTTGAACAGGTGCATTATGCAAAGCAGCCACTGAGATTATTTTATGCAGTGTGAATCCAGAGAATTGCATCTGATTGTACAAATCATGGGTAGGTTAGCCATAAGTATGTTCTGGGAACTAAGCCATTTTTTTGCATTTTATTTGCAAAATAATTGAGGTTTCAAAATGCAGGTGGCAGTAACTAGTCAGAGGCATGGGGATATAAACCTTTCCGCCTTGATTCTAGGTAGAAATTTCCTATTGAGACTAATTTCATGAATTGGAGCAATTCAGTACACCATGTCCATTTGTGTAATGGCTAATGGGATGCCTCAAGCCTCAAGTTTATGAGTAGGATGCGAAAATCTGTAATAACCTCCACTTTGCATTCTCCAGCTCAAAGTGTTTTGAGTCATATCCTTCAGTGATTACATATAAATGGCAACACTAGTAGCCATCAATAGCCCCCATCTATTTCTGGGATCCCCACTTTAAAACGATTTAAGCCTGTGGCTAGAAGGAAAAAAAGAAACTCTCAAGTCATTTCCTCGAATCATGCATAATTTCATCAATTGATGCCATATACCTGTAACTTAATCATTCATTTTTTGAAACTAGCAAATCTACTGGTAAATTGTAAACTTTCTCTGCATCAAAGGTGCTTTAACTCACCACTCCATTCTCAACTATTTAGGCTTTTATAAAATATATGAAGGAAAATGAAAACTAATTCAGATAAATATAAAGTAAGAAAAAGAGAAGAAAGGAAATCAAGGAGAGGGTAAAAATATAAGAAATGAAAAAGTAAAACAAAAATAGGAAGAAAACAGATATACAGAAGTAGGTTCTAATCTTCTTTACAGCAGTTATACGTACAGTCATAAATTTACCTGTTTCTCTTTGGTTACAACATAAATCTCTTCTTTCTACAATCTACCCTGTCCAATCGTCAAAACCATAAATTCATCTTTTTTTTTTCTATTTTACACAAAAAGTCCGTAAGGTGTTTGCAGTCATTTATTTGCAGCTTCTTTTTCAGATGGCTTCATGTAAAATCTGGTATTGAATGCCCCAGCACCTTCTCCTAATCCAGATACATTTTTTGCCCAGATCAAGAAAGACCATTTTTACTGGTTTCTTTTTCCATCGTCCATCTGTCACTTACCCTGTTGTTAAACCATATTTGCTGTTGTCCCTTTGATTGTCTTCTCAGGATTGTTTCTTCACGTAGGACAATTTCAATTTTTCTGCTAGGAATCCTGCTCCCCAGCAAATTACTGATGAAGGTCATCCTCCCCTATAATGTCTTTGCTGATTGAAGGTTACTTGACTCGGTTTCCTCATCCATTTAATCCAAGGTTAACATCACCATCCTCAACGTATATTTATCCAATGTGGACATTTCTTCTATCTAAGCTCTCTAAATTAATCTGAACAGAGATAACAGTATTGCTTTTCTTCTCCATCCCCTTCTTAGCGCTCTGATGCAACCCAGAAATGAGAGCATGGTAGAAATCAAGAGCCACAAGGAGAAATTGGTTACTTCTAAACATAGTACAAGTTTAATATTATCCACTGCATCAATTTTAAATTGATTCAAACGTTTTGAGTCTCCTAGGATTCTTCTGCCTACTGCACATTCTATACAATCAGCAAGATTGCAATCTGCCATATAAACCCAAAGCTACTGAAGTAAGTATTTTCAACATACAGATTTAATTTCAAGTTGTATAGTAACATCAGATTGGTCAATTATTTTCCATTCCTTTCCAAATTAATCCTCAACGCTTTATGAAAGGTTTTTCAGTTTGCATCTCTCTTCAATTGCTTCTTTTAAAGCCAAGATAAATGTCTCCTTATGCATTTTGGCCAATTAGAAAGGAGCACAACCATTACCTTAATATTGTGGTTCATCGTAGTCTTGGTTTCTTCAAGGCCACAAGAGGACTCCTGATATAACCTTCCAGGGCAAAGCTCTAATCAAATGCTGGATGAAGATGCTGTTTTATAAGGTCAGGTTATGTGCAACAACATTGTTCCTGTTTATGTCCTCCCCCCCCCCAAAGAAAAAATTTTCTCCACCGTCCCTCAAGATAGGGCCAAGGGGAAAAAAGCTAAATAACCTTTTTGTCTACCGTCTCTTAGAGACAAGGGGAGACATCTACCTGCTTTGTCATTTTTCCTCAACTAACAAAACCTACAACTGTCTGCAGAACCAAGCAACCACTTAAAAACCTACAAAAGGAGCTGTAGGCTAGCCAGAGATAATGAGACAGGCTGTATTCGTAAGCATGGCCCCATTAGACTAATTGCCTCAAAAACACAGACCAAGAAGCTAGTCATGCCCTTTCCTTTTCCCAGTCTGGCACGTGGCATCAGCATACTTCCACAGAGGCATATGGCTCTTCAGAGAATTGAGAGACCCCAAAATTACTTTGGAGAGAATGCATCATCCAGTAAGAGTCTTACAGTTTTTAACTTGAAGGGAAGATTAAGAATGAAACAGTCAACTCCTCCTAACAAAAATAGAATCTTAAAAGCATACCACCTTCATGACTATCTCTTTATGCATTGTGATAAGCCATAATATGATTCATTTGGTTCCGGCTTAATATGTTTTATATATTTGTAACACCAGTCACTATATATTGTAAATTATGGCTGAACACATGTGAACTCAGACAACTGTAATTTAATAAATCACTGTTAAACAAATCAAGGGTTAATTCATCAAAATCATCAGTTTCCATAGCTTCAAATTTTTAAATGAAAAAAAAAGCAACTTTGATACCAAAAGTTAGCTCCTGAAAGAGTTGAATTGATGTGATACTCAAAGCTATAAATGGGTCACAAACCATAGCCTACCTGAAACACAAACAATCCAGGATTTTTACTCTTTCTTTGTCACAAGTAGTTACACTCAAACTGCAGTATACTCTGCTCATGATTTACTTCTCCATGTAAGTTCTTCTCAATGTTTCTGTTGTAATTATATTTCATGCTCTGCAATTCAATGTTTTCACCAAATTAACTTTTATTGTGACCAAATTCACTTTTGTGGATAGCTGCTTGACTGTTTTTTTTTCTTTAATAAAAGGCTTATTGCACAAATCTGATGAACAGTTTTTGCAAAAGTACTATTAAAACTGAGAAATTGTATTGTGGGAGGAAGGATTTGGTCATTATGACCCTCTTTCTCAAAGTTTTCTTTTCCTTTCATCACTCTGAAATTCCTTCTCTCACACAAACAAAATCTATTTGTATTTATTCTTTATATATAAATAAAACTAATCAATTTTCAGAAAAAAATACAAAGTTTAAAGGTTAATAAACAGAAAAAAAGAGTTGAAAAAAGAAAAAGCTCAAGAAAAAAAGTGAAAGTGCAAGCAAGCAAGAGGAAAATGAGAAAAAGGATGACTTTCAACTTTCTTTGGTGTAGGTGTGGGTGTGAGTGATGTCATCTTTCAACCTCTAATCTTTCCATCTAGCTATTGCTTTTATTCTATTATATAAACGTGTGTATTCTTATTTCTACCTCTATTCTAGCTTTTAGTCAGGTCACCATTATATTAAAAGGCATAACCTTTCTATCCATCATCTCTTGCCTGTTTTAATACTTCAATTCTTATTTGATTTTTGGCTTGCCTCCCATACTCCCCTCTTGGATCTTTGTCTCTATCTACATCTACATCTTTACTATTCAGTCTAGATATTTCGCCCAAAATGTCTTTCCAAAACAGCGTCTACCCAGTTTAAATGTCCAATTTTCTATGTTTTAAAAGTTTTTTACTTTTCTCTCCTTAGTTCCTTTCTTTCAGGTCTGGAATTTTTTTCTAAGTAATTATTCACCACTTTAACAGATAATTCTAAGAGTCTCTTTTTCTGGATTTTTTTCCCCTTTTAGGGTTGGGTTCTAGATCTTTTTATCTCACCCAGTTTCAATCACTGTTCATCTACACAACTCCTGCATTGTCTTTGTTGCCTTGGCTGTCCCAGCTTCATTGCAGCCATGATGGCTGCCTCTTCTCCTCATCGTGGATTGGAGAGAAGAAAGCCCTGAGTCAAGCGGGAGAGTTGTGTCTCTCTGTGATCTGCAGGACACCCCTCTTTTCTTCGCCACCCCTACAAGGTGGCTTTAGCTCCTTTTGGAGCCCTCCAATGGGTAGAACTTGGCGCGGGAGCACAGAGACCCTCTCCTCGCATCCGATCTCACTGTGACATCAGCTGGAAGTTCTCATTAAATGCTTTAAGATTAACATTTGTCTATATTATTTCTATACACTCAAGCAATTCTAAGCAACAAATCCCAAAATCAAGTTTTCATTTCTTTCAGGTTCTCACAGAAAGTCCAAAAATGGGGTTCCCAGTGGAAAAAAAAATTGTCAGTCTTTTCTTTCATCAAAGCTTTTCCGTCTCTGCCAATTCCACCAGCTTCACTTCCAATCTTCCATTGTAGGTATTTGTAAATCCTTCCACCTTCCATTTGTATTTATTCTTGCAGCCCTCTCACCATACAAACCTGCTCTTCTCTTCCATCTCTTTTTCACACATTGCCCTTAGTGGACAGTTATAGTTGGAGAGCTCTATCCAAGAATTTAATTCTTAGACTTTCTGCTAGTAGTATACTAGAACTGCTTCGCCTTCTAATGCTTTCCTTGTGATGCATTAGGAATTTGCTCCCAACTATCCCGAGTTGAGAGCACAAATAAATGCAAAGCACTAACATCTAGTGGCAATCCAGTTTTTTTGTATGCTGGAACTGATGGCCCCAGAGGACAATACCATAGGACAATACGACAATCCCAAGAAGGTTTAAAGTGTCTTTTGGAAGAAGTGGGCAAAATTGATAGAGAAAAGCACTCACAATATAGGAATAATTGGTGAAGATTTTTTTAAAAAAATTTGATTTAGATGATGGAATTTGTGGAGATGGTAAATTAACTTCTTTGATCAGAGAACAAAACAATACCTACATTTATGACTGACTGGAAGGCTTTTAGAGACTTTTTGCATGAAATGGGAAAATGCATTTATTAGTGGCTTTGATAAATAGATTAAAAAACTAGGTAATGAAAAGCTTTTCTTTTTTGTAATCAGATTGAGAGATAATTTTGTAATTGTGCTTATGCTGTATTTGTTGCAAAAGAGGTCTGAAGCTTCTTTCTGTTTCACTTTATTTTGTCTTTTCACATTTTTTCTTTTTCCTTTCTTTGCTTCTTTTACTTTATGTTTACTATTTATGTTCACTTTTATGTTCTTTGTATCTAAAAAAAACACTGGCAGGAGAAAGCCCATGTGTGATATTCTAATCCTGAGTTTAGTTAACCATAGTTTATTGAATTACCCCTATGATCTGGATTTGCATAACATACTGAATCATTCACTAATAGTTCCATTTGTGCAACATGTTTGTTTAAAGGGCCTGGCTGTGTAAATACAGCTAAAGCTGTAGGAAGCCTCCCCCCCCCCAGAGTAAAATATTCTTTATTCTTAACATTAAAAAGAGGCAGAATAGAATATTTCCCCTGAAGGAGAAGAGGAGAGAGATTCTCAAAGGCAGAAAGAAGCCCCAGTCTTCTTGCTATAGGAAAACAGCTTCAAGCTGAAGCATGAAGAGGCTAGTCTTTACGAATGGATTTTTTGTATCCATTTAGAAAGATTGGGCCACTCTATTCATAAGAAGAGAGCAACCAGAAACTCCAAATAAGCAACACAATAGGCCAGGAGCCAAAACTGACAAGATTAGCTCAGACAAACAAATGCTAGGATTTGCATTTCCCCTTTTGCTTGTAGAGCCAGCCATGACCCCTACATGACCCCATAGGAATATGGCAACAGCCATTAAAATAGTAAAGGACATATTCTTGTAGAGGATCACAAAGCCCCAAAGAATGTATAAAAGCCCACCTACTCTCAATCCCATTTTGTCAGCCACCCCAGAAACATGCTGCTGTCACTGAAGTTTCTGGCTACCAAATAAACAGAGACTTTTTTTCCTGCAGCCTGCCTCTATTTCATTTCAGCATCTTTCTCCTGGCTTGGAACTGGACTTTATTTTAATTCCAACACAACCAAGAAATAAAATGAAAAAGAAAACGAAGATCTAATAAGCCCACTGAGGAAGAAATATTATCTTTTCTCCACTTAGCTGTAGCATTTCCCTCTAGCTTGTTGCAATCCTAAGCACATCTTGTTTGGAACCTGGGAAATGGGGAAAATAGAGTAATATCAAGGAAAGTTCATCCATTATCCCCTATATCCTTTTCTATACAACCATTTGCACTTCATTTCAGTTTTCATGGTAGGGCTGTCATATCCGGACTGCAAAATTCAGGTATCCAGTCCACCTCCTCTTCCTGTTCTCTTCCTCCTCCTCCTCTCCCTCCCTCTCCTTCTCCTGTATCTAGATATAACTCTAGATATAACATCTTCTTGGTTTTGTTGTTAGCCACAAATAAGTCATTATTGGTACATGTTTCTGATAGTAGCCAATATATCAGCAGATGAATCGGGCTCTAGATCTCTCCACATTCATATAGTGTGCTGTTATCCAGTAAGAGCTTCCACTTCAGCATATTCATTTTACATTGAGGCACTCCAATTGTCAACCTATTCAGGGTCCTCCAAGTAGTATAAGGAATGCCAGCCCCTTCAGCCATATCCTTCTTTAATGTTATTCCTGTTGTTGGTACTACATTTACAAAAAGAACAGTCTGGATCATTTAGTGTTATATGTTCATTCATATATAACTAATGCATTAACATAGAATTTACTGTCAGGATTCTTCACCATACAGACTATTAACAAGTTTATTCCAGGTGAACAGAAACAGCAAATGATCAGTCTAGGTCGGGTGTCAGCAACCCGCAGCTCCGGAGCAGTATGTGGCTCTTTGGGCCCTCTGCTGTGGCTCCCCGTTGGGTGATCCCACCACTGGCTGGCCCCACCCTTCACCCTCCTTTTCCAGTTACTCCTCGCCTGAGAAGGTAAGAGCAATGGTGGCGGATGAAGACTCGCTCCATATTCCAGAGCAGGAGCGAAACAGTCCTCTACTTCTGGCCATTGTTGGTCGCGCACCTCGGTTGCTCGGGGAGACACACAATTTTCTTTCTGCCCCAAGACATTGGCCCAGCCCGGTTGCAGCTGATGTTCCACATCGTAATGGGTTCCAGGAGGAGAGGACACCACCTCCCCCATTGTGAAGTGTGCTAAATTTAAGTCTGCTGCACAAGGTACTGCAAGAGCAGCGAGCAGGCCATGGAGGCAGCGAGAGCTGCAGCATCAGCCATAGCCAGGCCGGGTCAGTGTCTCAGGGCAGAGAGAAAGTTGCACATCTCCTCAAGTGGCCAAGGTGCATGCAGCACCAACAAGGACCAGAAGAAGTGGCAAGTACAGGGCCGCTTCACTCCCATTCTGGAATATGAAGCAAGTCTCCATCTGCTGCCATTGCCCTTACCTTCTCAGGTGAGGAATGACTGGGAGGGGAGGGTGAGAGGCGGGGCCAGAGAGAAAGAGAAGGAGAAAGAGAGAGATGAAAGGGAGAGATTGGAGAGATGACACAGAGAGAGAGAGAGAGAGAGAGAGAAAGAGAGACACAGAGAGACACAGAGAGAGAGACAGAGAAACAGAGAGAGATACCTGTTTCCCAGAAAAAAATACTGGGAGCCACAAAACCTAGGTAAGTATGGCTGAGAGGTCATGTGACTGGGTGGGAGTGAGTGACATAGAGTGGGCCATGCCCACCCAGGTTTTGTGGCTCCCATTGTTTTCTTTTCCATGGGAAACAGGTCCAAATGGCTCTTTGAGTGTTTAAGATTGCAGACCCCTGGTCTAGGGTGCAGGAGCAGAATAATATATCAAAAGGAACCACCGGACTTTCCCAGCAGGTCTATACAATAGTGGCTGGTGAAAGTTGAGGATTGGGACCAAGTAAATTGCCTTACAAACCTCCAGCAGTCACAGGTTCCTAAATAAAGCAATAGCTTTTATAGAATGCCCTTTGATGCCTACTGAGACCGATTTAGCTGTGTAAATGTTATTAAATCCCCTAAGAATTGCTTAAAAGTGGGGGGAAGCATCTAAACGGATAACTGCAGCTAAATATTGAATGAGTAGGAGAAGAGTCATGACAATATTGGCTACAACAGAAGGATAAAGAACAACAACATAGCCACCAGATAACTCTTCTGATGCTGAACGATGGGAAGTAGGGAACTAGAGATTTGTCCAATTGGGAAGAAACAGAGTACATCCCCTTCTGAGACAACGGCATAGAGCACACATATCTTTGCAACTGGCATGTATTTATGACTGTTCACTCTCCTGGAGTCATGTGAGGTCACCATTTGTAACCTTCTCAGTTGTCTTCTGACAAGCAAAGTCAATGGCAGAAGCTAGATTTGCTTAATGACTGCATGATTTGTTCAACTGCAGTGATTTGCCTAACAGCTATGGCAAAAAAGATCGTAAAATGGGGCAAAACTCACTTAGCAACTGCTTTGCTTAGCAACATAAAGGTTGGGCTCACTTGGGGATGTAAATCAAGGACTATCTGTAATTGGACCTGGTGCAAAGCTATTAACGAGTATTTAACCTGGATGCCAAAAAGTCAATTCTTTAAATATAGAAAATATTGTGTACTACTGCCTGGTGAAACAATTATTTGGTTTGATGGCCCAAGCACTTTTGACCATGGGAAGAAATTCCCGGTAGCTGAAGTGTACAGAATGTTGGGTACTATGTGGAATATTCAAATATCACTTGTGTATTTTGATGTCATTATAACGAACCATCTAATTTATCCAGGAGGCATTTGCCATCACTCATGTAGAAGATTTTGATTTGTCATCCATCAAAACAGACAAAACCAGGACAAAATACAAGGGGATAAGAAGAACCACAGTGAATTACATTTCTTCCATGAAGGAAATATTTTACAAGTTCTTCGGGCTGAGCCACATAAAAACTTAATCTGGGAAACTTGTTACAAGACACAAATATAGAAGACTGAGGACAGTCCTGAAGCAACTTAGCAAGAGAGAAAGGATAACCATTTCTTGTTAACTTTTCCAGAAATGAAGCCAAGGAATGCTTTTATATAGAATTTTATGGCTTATGTGTAGTTGTTGAACTTTACAAAGATCAAAAGACCACAGAGAAGGGAATATAAATTTCTAAAAAAAGAAGCCACAGTAGGAGGATTACTTTTTACAGGTTCCATAATACCTTTTCATAGTGATTTCTTTTCTTTCTCAGAAGGCTTGAATTGGAACATCACGGCAAGTAATTTCACACTGACGTTGTTAGGGCTAGAAAAGATTATGGAAAGCATTTATTGGTCTATTAAGTTCTTCCAAGGAAGTAACGAGACATCAAATGTATGCCAAAGGAAGGATCTCTACTTATCACTGTGGAATGAAAGAAATTGTTTCTATCTCTGATTCACAGGGTAGAATTCCAGGTCTTGGGGTTGAGAGAAGAACCTCATAAATGTAGCACAACCACTGCAGTGGGTTTCAGCAGGTTCTGACCAGTTCTGGAGAACCAGTAGCAAAAATTTTGAGTAGTTCAGAAAACCAGTAGTAAAAATTCTGCCTGGCCCCACTCCCATCTATTCTCTGCCTCCCAAGTCCCAGCTGATTGGGAGGAAATGGGGATTTTGCACTAACCTTCCCCCGGATTGGGGAGGGAATGGAGATTTTACAGTATCCTCTCCTTGCCACGCCCACCAAGCCATGCCCACAGAACCCGGTAGTAAAATTTTTTGAAAGTCACCACTGAATCACTGCCACATATATGCATGCACGGGTTACCATTAGATTAGATGACACTGAATCACTGGTGGGTTGCTCTGGTTCGCACCGGTTCTATAGAACCGGTAGTAAAACCGGCAGGAGGCTCCGCCCAACAATTCCGATGTCATCAAATCGCTTCTGCGTATGTGCAGAAGAGCGAGCGTGCGCATGAGCGAAGCAAGCGCAAGTAAAGGTAAGTAGAAGCTACCCTTGCACTGAATGGAACAAAACTGCATCTTTACTGAGGGTGGAATGTATTTCTGAAATTAATATAATAGGCTGAAGTGTTCCCTTGTACAATAAGACCCAAAGGTGGGAAGATCTATTCTGCCTTTCCTATTTAGTAAGTTGTGGTCATTGAGAACAAACGTCCAAAGTATCTCTCCTCCCAAACAACAAAGGCTCCTAAGGCAGCAACATAAAGCTCCATTTTATGTGTTGATCGAATGTTGTTCAAGTCATCTTAAACTAGAAGGCCAAAATGAAAGGCTAAACCTCCATAATTCTTGATGCCAAGCATCTCAAGAAGTGTTAAGTTTTGTTTGTGCCTCACTGTAGATTTTTGAAATATAAGGAAACCCACAACAACAACAAAAGAGAAAAGAAATGTGCTGAAGGAGAACTGAAGGGAAAGGCAGGACTTGCTTTACACACATGTAGTAAATGATGGTCTTAGAATAGAATAGCAGAGTTGGAAGGGACCTTGGAGGTCTTCTAGTCCAATCCCCTGCTTAGGCAAAAAACCCCACACCACTTCAAACAAATGGTTATCTAATTTCTTCTTTAAAACTTCCAGTATTGGAGCATTTACAACTTCTGGAGGCAAGTTGTTCCACTGATTAATTGTTCTAACTGTCAGGAAATTTCTCCTTAGTTCTAAGTTGCTTCTCTCCTTGATTAGTTTCCACCTATTTGCTCCTTGTTCTATCCTCAGGTGCTTTGGAGAATAAGTTAACTCCAGTGGTGAAATGTAAAATTTGTTGCTACCAGTTCTGTGGGTGTGGCTTGGTGGGGGGGTATCATGTGACTGGGTGGGTGTGGCCAACTATTTTTCTTTTTTACGTTTTAAAGCATTTTTACTACCTATTCACCCAAACCGGTAGTAAAAAAATACTTTTAAAAAGTTTTTTAAAAGATTCTGACAATCGCACGGCACAGCTGTGATCATTGGAACCTTTTTTAAAAAAACGTTTTAAAGCATTTTTTTACTACCGGTTCGCCCAAACCGGTAATTTTTATCACTACCAGTTTGCCCGAACTGAAGCAAACCGGTAGCATTTCACCCCTGGTTGACTCCCTCTTCTTTGTGGCCACCCCTGAGATATTGGAATACTGCTATCATGTCACCCCTAATCCTTCTTTTCATAAGACTAGACATATCCAGTTCCAGCAACCATTCTTTAAACGTTCTTTAACCGTTCTTCTTCTTCTTTACTTCTTTTACTGTTTCAGGTATTGAAGAAGATACAGAGTTCTGGTTCTTGCTCTTCTGGCAGCCTCAATCACAGCTAATTAATGCTGTTGTAGTGTCTCTTTGTTGTTATCTCTCCATCTAGATGATGGTTACCCCCAAAGTGTTCTGTTTTAGAATGTTCCAATACGGGCTCTGTGCAGGTGCTTAACCAATATGCCTGAATGTTTAACACAGAAATACCATGTTTATAATTCTTTGTCTAGGAGCCATGCAGTAGCTATTATTAATAAACTACTTTGATTCTGTTGTATTAGTGCAGGGTTCTAACATCAAGGATGACCCATTAGTACAAGGAACAGAACAGCCAAAAGAGAAGCTCAGGCTTTATTGTCAACAAAATCCAGCCCATTAATTCCAGAACAATTCTTCTACGGTAGGCAAGAAAAAAGTACTGCAACCTTAACTCCTCCTTCCAAGCCCCTAAGAAAAATGTAAGGTAGAGACCAAGATACACAACCAAAATCCTGCTTTGCACAAAGGCAGAGCATAGCAATTTTCATCTCTACAATTCCAAATCTCGAAAAACCTTTGAAAAATATTCAGATTTAAAGAGTTGTGGATAATTTCTCATGATAACGTTAAGCATTAACTTCTTTTAACTGAATTTTCTACAGAAAATAGTGTGACTGCAATGAGAATACAATGGAAGAAACAGTGTTTTGATGTTTTAACATCTGGATTTTATCTTCATACTGATTTATGATCAACATAAATCTTTGCAAGATTAACTGGTTTTATTTTCCCACTCTGTCTACCTCATTTCCCTCCTTTTTTTCCTTGATTTTTTTTGAGGGAAATGAAAAGGGCAACCCTAAACTTCCCATTAGGAGAAGAACCAAATTCAACTTAGAAAACCTTAAGAATTCTCCACCACCATTCATCCCACACCCTTCATTTCAACACTGCAGAAGGAAACAAAACAAAAAAGCAAAAAAACAAGGAAGACCTTCCTTTTAACCCAGTAGTTCTCTGTCTTGCCTCTCTCAGATGTTGTTAGACAGCATCTCCATTATCCTCAGCCACCCTAAACAGTGTTCATGGATTGGGGGAGATATAGCCCAATGTTATTTGGAGCCACTCCTACTTCTGCTGCTAAACTGTTCTGAGGAAAACTACAGATAACACTTCAGAGAGGGTGAAGTGGACGAGAAAGAGAAATTGCTACTATTGCCCTCTCAAGAAGGTCCAAATAGCAGCCCTCTCTCTCTCATTCATTAGAAGAACTGCAACAACTCATAACCAGTAAGGCTCATGTTTGCAATAGATCTTCAGCCAAGAATCCTTGAATAATATTAGATAGGAACTGCGCTTGGGCAGTACCATCAGAATCTATCGCTTTCTTGCTAGGAGACTCAAGCAAGGAACATGTCAGTTGCTACATCCCAAGCTCCCTTCAAAGGACCTGCATCTACTTGCTGCTGCCTCAAGTCATTGGGAGATCTGTTTTTGTTAGCTATTGGCTCCTGAAATCCTGCTTAAATGCACACAGAGGTTTCCGTTAATTTCAGTGTGTCAAAAATGAGTCAAAAATCTGTAGCTTTCACCTACGCTATTTCCCAGGTAAAAACCATATTTTCTGTCACCTACATTTTTCTTTTGGGGGTGTTTTTTTAAAATTTTGCAATAAGGGAGCCCTACCTGTTGTTATAGACATAAATACTTGCAAATTGATTGATATTTTCTCATTTGCCTTCCCAGGCAACCCTTATTCCATGTAAGCACCTGCCACATTGTCTAAATCTATATATGGCAATCTGTGTCCACAAATCCCACTGGTTCCCATAGTCTTAGTCATTTCCAGTCAGGAAGATCCTGGCTCGCAGGCTCCTTCAGCTTCTGGGATGGGGTCAAGAACAGCTCGGTTGCGGAAGAGGTCAGGAGAGGCAGCTCCATTACGTCCAATGCCACACGACTGGGCTGCATTGTGGATTTGCCATAGTGTATCTAGTGCTTCAGCCTTGGAGTGCTTGAGCAAATCAGCTTGGCCCTAAGGAGGGGGAGGAGGGGAAAGGTATGAGAAAAGAACAATGGTTAGAAAGCTTAGGAAAGAAAATGTGAAGTTAAAAAATGAAGAACACTGAATTTTTAATTTCATTTTTTAGTCTGATGACTTGAGAAATCATCAAGAACCATCAGCAAGAAATGAATGAGAAATATTTATGGTTGGGAATGGAACGCTGCTCAAATATAATTTTGCTCAATGCAAGTGCTCCCCAAATAATGTTCAAATCCTTCCTCTCCAATCTGGATACTTCAATAAACACTTCCATGGAGAGCTAGTTTGGTCAATTCACTAAAGCACCAGGATAGAAACCAGGAGAGTGGTTCTAGTCCAATGAGTTCTAGTCCCACTTTAGGCATAAAAACCAATTGGGTGACCTTGGACCAGTTATCGTCTCTCAACCCAACTCACCTCATAGAGCTGATGCTGAGGGGAAATTTGGAGGAGGAAGGAGAATTAAATATGTTCATTGCTTTGAATTGTTTATAAAAATAATGAAAGTGGGATATAAATTAAATAAATGAATAAATAAATAAATATGCACATAGTGGATAACACTTGTATATTTCTTCAAAGAAGAAAGTGGAAATACTGCAAGGGGTAATTCTCAGGTAAGGCCCTAAAATGTGCGCATTTATAATGAAGAGAATACTTCTGGCCATATGAAGAATGTTCTCCTGTGTATAAAATAGACAAAAGATTATCTGTATTAGCATTTCAAGTTTAAAGCTTGCATTTCATTACAGACATATCAGCAAGTTAAATACTGCTTTAGCTTTTCACTTTGCCTCTGTTGCCTGCTTTAAATGATTTGCTTAATAGAACTGCTTAAAAGAATTAACCTACAAATGTACTTTTTAAACTTAATCTTCAGACTTGCATATTTAACAACCTGGGTAGAATTTAAATTGCAAACCAGTCCTTGCATTGGAAACAGAAATTATGTAAGGGGCATCAAAAATACTGGCAAACAGAAATGATCAAGGCTATGAAAAATGACACTGAAATGATTAAACGTGTCTTGTGAAATCATGACACAAGATCCACTGCATTATTGCCTATACATATATAAAGGGCAAACCTTTAATTCAGTGGTGAAATTCAAAAATTTTCCCTACTAGTTCTGTGGGTGTGGCTTGGTGGGGTCATATGACTGGGTGGACATGGCTTGGTGGTCATGTGACCGGGAAAACCAACTATCACACTTTACACAAAAATACCAATTCAAGCAATAGTAAAAAACTGCTTTAAAAAGTAAAAAAAAAAGTTCCGACCATCGCGCTGCACAGCTGATTGTCCGAACCTTTTTAAAACTATTTTTAAGCATTTTTTTACTACCTATTGCCCAAACAGGTAGTAAAAAAATGCTTTAAAAAAGTAAAAAAAAAAAGCTGTGTCGCGCAGTGGGAACTTTTTTTTACTTTTTAAAGCATTTTTTTACTACCAGTTTGGGCGAACCGGTAGCATTTTTACTGCTAGTTCCAGCAAACCCACCCCGAACCGGTAGCATTTCACCCAGCTTTAATTGCAATATATTAATCACTTCTACCACCATCTGTCCATATCTCATATATGCCCTTCTCTATAACTTACCGTATATACTCAAATATAAGCCGAGTTTTTCAGCACGTTTTTCAAGCTGAAAAAGCCCCCCTCGGCTTATATTCGAGTCATGAAAAAAAATGCCTTTTTAAAAGAAAACAAATTAGTAGACTCGTGTCTGCAAAAATAGAAAAAACAGCCCCTTTCAGCTTCGTATAGGTTAATTACCATAAGCTGATTTGAACAGCTTCCCGACTCTCAGCTGATTTGCTCTTAGCTGTTTTGGACAGGAGTCTTTTTCTAGCTGCAAAGAGTCCTGCTGGAGCATATTTTTTTTTCTCTTTGTGCAATTCAAGCTGAAAACGAAACTGAAAGTAAAGCAGGTTGTTGCCTTTGCTGTTTCCTTGCCACGTTGGAAAGGCAGATTTCTTTTCTTTTTCCTCATCAAAAAAGGTACGTGCTAACAATGGGAAATTTATGG
>WNWU01013589.1:1872685-1943076 GCA_012654045.1 Ptyas mucosa | reverse complement strand
GTCCTCGCACTTTTGACCAGTCTTTTTTTATTTTGAAATTTACCAGTAGCCGCTGCATTTCCCACCCCCGGCTTATACTCGAGTCACTAAGTTTTCCCAGTTTTTGTGGTAAAATTGGGGGCCTCGGCTTATATTCGGGTCGGCTTATACTCAAGTATATACAGTATTTATCTTTAAGTAATATTTGTTGCTACCTCCATCATGAAAATAATTCTAGGCAACATGTATATTATATTTCTAAAAGCTGTTGAACATGTTTTTCAACTTTCAGCCCTGAAGATGAAGTGGTAGACTTAGATTCAGTACAGCAAGCCTGTTTCTCACCTGCTTTCAATACAATATCTTTACACTGAAATAAAAGTCAGTGCAGTGAATGCTGTTAGAAAATGCAAAAAAAGAAAAAAAAATCCCCACAAAAACCCCAATCAATAACCTTCTCTCTGATAAAAAGAGAATTCCATGCAGTACAGTAATAAAAAATGTGAGTACAATGCCTGTTGAAGAAAACTTGATTTATCTCAATGTTTATTTGTTCCTTCCTTTTTGACTCAGATTTGAATATTTGCCATAGGTGAATTTTGTCTGATTTTGATAGTCATGTTATTCAGTTAGCACTCTAAAATTATTCTAAATAATTTTCATTTTTTGTTTAGTTAGTGTGTTACATTTACTTTTAACATAAAAATAGTTAAAACAGAATTATCTTTATTATTTTAAATTTTGGCCCATGTTTTAGATAGCACTATTAATGAAAAAAAACAGCTGGCAATAACAATTAAGTATTGCCAAACAATACTTAATAAATTAAGGATACTATACAAATAAATTAAGGATTTATTAAGATGACATTAAGGATTTGCTACTTGATTTTTGAAAATTAAAATGAGAAAATAATCAAAACATGTAATGTGACAAACCCTTTACATTGGTTGGAATTGCATGGAATTATAATTCTATATAAAAACAAACAACTCCTTCCTACTATAATGCTTGTATAAATTTTGTGACATTTGCTTTAGATTCTCTTCATACACTCCTAAAGAAACATACATTGTCTTCTCCTCACTCTGGATTTAAAAAGCAATTTTAAAATTCTAATCTAATTGTTGGGGAAGAAAATAAAAGATTCCAGCAGGAAACATTTTAAACATCTACTTCTTACATAAAAAATGTAACAAAACAGTACTCAACACGTAATCCTTAATGGTACTACATCCACATGGAGAGAAGTAAGCAGTGGGGTACCATAAGGCTCCGTCTTAGGCCCAGTACTCTTCAATATCTTCATGAATTACTTAAATGAGAAAATAGAAGGGGAACTCATCAAATTTGCAGATGACATTAAACTGGCAGGAACACCCCAGAAGACAAGCTCAGGATCCAAAAAGACTTTGACAAACTTGAACAATGGGCCTATCAAACAAAATGAATTTTAATGTGGAGAAAAGCAAAGTTTTACATTTAGGCAGGAAAAATCAAAGGTGTAAGTACAGATTAGGTGAGAACTGGCTCAAAAACAATAACTGTGTGGGGGACCTTGGAGTCCTAGTGGGTGATCACTTGAATATGAGCCAGCAGTGTGTAGCCGCCACCAAAACAGCTAACAAAATCCTGGATTGTATAAACAGACGCGTAGAATAAAGATTATGTGAAGTATTAGTACCACTTTATAAATCCTTAGTAAAACCACACTTGGAATACTGCAACCAATTTTGGTCACTAGACTATAAAAAAGATGTTGAGACTATGGAAAAACTCTAGAGAAAAGCAATTAAGATGATCAAAGACCTAGAGACTAAAACATATGAAGAACGGCTGCAGGATCTGGGTTAGGCTAGTCTAAAGAAAAGAAGAATTAGGGGTGACATGATAACAGTATTCCAGTATTTTAGGGGCTGCCACAAAGAAGAGGGGGATCAACTTATTTTACAAAGCACCAGAAGGCAAGACAAGAAACAATGGTTGGAAACTAATTAAGGAGAGAAGCCTGGAATTAAGGAGAAACTTCATAACAGTGAGGACAATTAACCAGGGGAACAGCTTGCCTTCTTCAGAAATCATGGGCAGTCCATCACTGGAGGTTTTTAAGAAGAGACTAGACAGTCACTTACCTGAAATGGTATAGGTTCTCCTGCTTGAGCATGGGGCTGGACTAGAAGACCTCTAGGTCCCTTCCAGGTCTATTCTATTCTATTCTATTCTATTCTATTCTATTCTATTCTATTCTATTCTATTCTATTCTATTCCATTCTATTCCATTCTATTCCATTCCATTCCATTCCATTCCATTCCATTCCATTCCATTCCATTCCATTCCATTCCATTCCATTCTTGCTTTCTTCCTCAAATGAGTACATAAATATCCAGTGACCATCAGATGGCAGTATGTGCCAGCTTTAGATTCTAGGAAAAGCAGCTTGCAGGAGAGAGCGAATATTTGAATGCATTTTAAATGTTTGTTGTCATTTTTCTAAAGGACAACCACAGGAGGCCCAATTAGAATCAAGGCATGACAAAGGAGAGATTAGTCTTTTCCAGGCCTGTGTAAATCTAGAAAAAAATCCCCCCTCCTAATCCTATAAATCTCACACCACTACCAAAAACAAATTTTCCCTAGATGAGCAGAATTTTCCTGGGTGGAAGTCAGTTTGCCTTTCTTTTTAATCCAGTCCATGCTGCATCTTTAGTTAACAATACAGTTGCCCCTTCTCGTGTCACTGCTCTTATTGTTTAAACTCATTACTTATTACTATTTATTTAAAAACAAATTATATGGATGATCATATTACAATATATAAACAATCCTAGGTGGCTAACAACCAATGCTTCTGAATCAAGCATTCATTCTGAATCTTCATTCTGAAGTTTCTGGATGACATTCAAGAGCAACCTCCTGTATAGCATGTTGCAATAGTGTAAATGGAAAGGGACTAAGGCACGGGTGATCATGTACAGAGTTTTCCAGTCTGGGAATGGGTGCAACTGGCACACAAGATGAATTTGTACAAAATAACTCCAAAGCTAAAACTGCCATCTGCTTCTTAAGTGGGAGGTGTGAGTCCAGGAGAACTCCCAAATTGTGCACCAACTCTACCTAAAGGAATGCTACCTCGTCAAGAGTTAGAATCAGCATCTCTCCAGATTCAGAGGACCCCAAAACTCAGACATGCTTCACCTGGTGTCCTATCTGAGTCTTCCCAATTCAGAACTTCATACCCACTCGGCGTTGGATAAGAATAGCATCATTTGTTTGCCCTGGGGAAGAGATGTAAAACCGTATTTGCACCCTATGCTGTTGAATGACCTTACCCAATGTTTTCCTGAAGATTATAGATAAGAGGGATATCTTGAGCAAGATTTGGGAGGATCATCTAGGAATGTGTTCTTAAATCTTTTCTAGATTTTGGTAGGCATGTTCTGGAAAGCATACTTGATTATGCAGCTTGCTAATCATGCCAAAAGTACCAGAGTACTCTTATGGATATATTATTTCTAACCTGAAAAGGGCTCCCAGAGCTATGTCATCCCAGTCCAATGTTTTATCTACCTGGAGAGTAGTGCCGATCCATGCCCATAATTGGTACACAACCATTTGCCATGTTGTCATTGATTCATAAAATTTCCATGGCTCTTCTAACAGCATTTAGAACAGCATTCAGACTTCTCATGAAGGGCAGAATTCCACACACTGACTTTTGCAAAACATTATGGGCCAGAATAGGGAGACGATATTCAAGTACATCTCTGTTATATTTAAGTTACCCAATTTTTTTTTTACCCTGCTGGATTTTGTCCTGACTTTTTTTTAATTAGGAATGTTTCCTATTTTGCCAACATGCTGCGGAGTGTACTTCACTTCGCATGTACTTCAGATGTTTTGTGCATTCCTGGAAGTGTTTGTTCCTCTACTTTATTTCTCATGACTGAAGTCTCAATGGTGGAATTGCAATAAACTACAGCTTCACATTACCTTGAGAACGGTGATGTTCCAGGCAAAACTTTCCAGAGCTTTTTGTAGCTTCCGTCCTTTCAGACCTTCCTTTGCCTCCAAACGGTGCAATTCTTTATGAAAGCCCACCCCTGGAGAAATAAAAGAGCAGCACAAAGGATGAAGGAGAGACAAACCAGACAGTGTCAGAGGCTGCAGCCATCTCCTAATCAAATGATACGTTTTTTATTCAGGCTTGAAATGTTCTTGTTCCAAGAATGCTAACAACAGAATAAAAGTCAACATTGCCCAGCTATGTATTTTCACCTCGCTATAGACCAATACAGGCTCTGTATTATTTTTTGTAGTATTTTTTTTAAAAAAACATGCTTTTTGACCAATGTAAATGGAATACTACATTACACTATACTACAAAGTGAAATGTGTATTTTCATTAAGCATTGTGGGCAGGGGTGAAATCTACTTACCTTCCCTACCGGTTCGGATGTGTGAGCGGACGCCATTGTCACGTCCAATTTTTGACCCTTTATGCATGCGCAAAGCCTTCTGCACATGTGCAGAGGGTCAAAAACGGGTTTTCACCAGGAAGTAACGATGTCTGGGCAGGTTGGCGGAACCTTGTGCTGCAGCTACTATCAGTTCACCGAACCACGCACCGCTGCTACCGGTTCGCGTAAGCTGGACAGAACCAGCAGGATTTCATCACTTAGTGTGGGTACTTTTCCACTCATGCTACTTTAAATTTTATTGATTGTTTTTCTTTATCCTGACCTGCTCTGTCCCCTACATACAAATTGATTAAGGAAGTTTGGACTGGTTATTCAAAACAAAGTTGAAGTAAGATCATATGTACAGTAGAGGTTTCATTTAGCAACCACTATGCTTAATGACTGAGTTGTCAGTTCCAGTTATGGCTGTTAAATAAGGACTATCTGTAAAACATTATTAAGGTAGAAATACTTCCTTAATATTATTTGCCATCACATTGATGCTGACTTTTAGCGATCACAGAGGTAAACTTTCTTCAGGATAATCTTATTATTGCTACCTCTATACTCAAACTACCAGGAAGGGGGCAGTGATGAAATATGCAGTATGACATTGCAACACAAACTCCATGGCTTATACACTTGTGTGCAATGCCATGAAACAAGTGCAACAGAAATAGATCTTGTGTTGCAGTGCCATGATGCACATTCCCCCACTTTGATATTTTTGGAGCTAGCTGTAGATATTTATGCTATCACCAAAAAAACCACACAGAAAAAAATAATGCACATAATAATATTGCTTTAAAAAGTATACTGAAAGAAGAGAAGGGAGAAAAGTTTAAAAAACAAGACAGCCAGATTCAATTCAATTCAAAATACTGATTATAAAGAAGCAGTGGTACCAGATGGAATTTTCAAAACACCTTTCATTCAGAGATAACCAATTCACATGTTCCATTTGAAATGATGAAACAAAGAGAAAAACCACAATATATCAACATGTGAATCTGACCATAATCCAACAGGTAATTGAACCACAGTGGCTGAGGAATCATAAGTATAGAATTGTGATGCAATTCTATACTTATATTCTCAGAAGGTAAAGTAAGACCACTTTACCTAAAGTAAGAAGTGTGGGAACAGATGTCATAAACCAGAGATTCTTAAAACATTAGAAAACATGGAACCAAGGAGGTCTTATTTACTTAAATATTATGCCATCACTTACCTGCTTGTTGCACTTGAATAATTTTGGCATGAACAGCATCAGCTGATTCAATTAATGTCCGGCTGGTTTGGATCATCTGGAGATTTAAATGTGGGAGAAAGAGAGAATGTGTGATAGTTGGATGGGTTTAGAACAGCCAATAAAATGTCCCAACCTCTCAGAGGCCCTTGGATCCCTTGCATTTTAGCATTTATTACAGGATACACAGCATTTTTTTTTTTTTACTGTTTTACTATCTCTCTGAATCAGTGTTTCTCAACTTTCGCAACCTGAAGATGTGTGGACATCAATTCAAAGAATTCCTGAAGTCGGGGAATTCTGGGAGTTAAAAGTCCACACATCTTCAGTTGCCAAGATTGAGAAACAATTCTGTTACTTGGAGCCCTGATTCTCCAAGAGAAGATAAATGTGGGATTCAACTATACTACTCACTGGGAGTTAAATGGCTCCTCCATAAGCACACTCCAACTATTTCCTTTCGTGAACTATTTCTGTTTCCACAAGTTAGTCTCTTTGTTTATTGCCCCTGTATTGTTTTTTGGAATTGAGGGTTACTGTTACGGTTGGTTTTTTGTATTTTGGTAGCTTGAAGAAATGTTCTGTCATATCAATCCCTTCTTTATGGACTATGTTAGTAAGGCCAAACTTGAGCTTACCACACATGTCAAATGTCAATGGAAATACAAGCATACCCCTCCATATTTTTTTTAAATACTTCAAACACGAGATTAACTCCCCAGCTATGGTCTTCCAAATGTCCTGGAGAATAATTACCAACATTTCCAACCTAGACTGCTAAGAATGATGGAAAATGTAGTCCAAGAATGGCTGGATTCAGATAGCATACTCAGTAGTGGCCAAAATTGTGGAAACCTTTTGGGAAAAGTCTATTTTCTAAAACTAGCTAATAACTCCACTTTTTTTTTTGAAGTAGTACCATAGAATTATATATCAATGGAAAGATAATTTAATCAAGAATGTAATGCAATAACATTTATGGAGGATTTGCTATTAGAATAGCAGTTACAGTATAAAGAAGAAAAGTGAAACACACAGAAAAAATAAAGATATACAAAAATTATCACGTCCGTTAATACTTAGTTGGGTAACCTTTAGCATGAATTATAGCCTTACAACGTCTTCCCATGGATTGAACCAAGTCTTTTAGTTCTGCAGCTGTTATAATGTGAAACCAAGATTGAATGATTGCTTCTATTAACTGGGTTTTATTGCTGGGTCACTTCAGACTAACAAGTTTCTTTAGTCAGCTCCATAGATTTTCAGTTGGGTTAAGGTCTAGGCTATTCCCAGGCCATTCCAGCAGTGGAATATGGTTATCTTGAAACTCAAAAAAAAAAAAAAGTGGTGTTATTAGCCATCAAACATCAAAAATACACTTTCCCCAAAAGGTTTCCACAATTTTGGCCACTACTGTATATCACATTTTGTTAAATATGCCACATTGACTTGGGTTCTCTCACAACAGGAAGGCATAAATGGTAGTTCACAATTTATGAGTTCAAATAAATATTATAGCATAGTTTTTGAAACTTGTATATGTGTAAGAGTGTGATGTCTCTCACACACACCTTAAACTATACCTATTATTACAGACATAATGTAGTGTCCTATTCATAACTTAGCACCATTTCTCCACACTATTATAGGTATTTCCCCATTCTATCTCCATGTGAGGGAGATCAGGATAAGAAAGAAAGACTAGGCCAAGATCATCACACAAGTGCTAAGTCAATGGAAGCCCTCTTCCAAAGCTAGTTGTCCTCTTCCGATATTTTCCTGCCTCATTCCCCTTGTCATTCATTAGATGCTTTCAAACATTTTGCAACAGGAAAAAATAATTTCCCATCTACCTTCCACTCTGCAAAAAGAATGCTGTGCCCAACTGCCAATTAGGTTCTCCAAAGGCATACTGGGTAACAGAATGGAACTCAAGAATGGGAAGAGACAAATGTGCTGTTTTTTCCTAATCCGAGAAGAGACTTTTTTTCTGGGCTTGATTTGGAGAGTTGTGCACATTTTAAACTCCCAATGAATGGTTGGCAAGTATCTGGAGCTGCTCAAAAAGAGCAGTCTCACTCTTCATTCCTGTGCTAGATTAATGTTCTAAAGACCAGTGTCCCATGCTTGCATGGGTCTACCACAAAATGACTTCTATTACAAAAGTGAATTTGCGGTGTAGGCAAATTAGGCAAACTCAGGCCAAGTTATCAGAATAGAGCACAATTCACCAAGAAGAAGCAGCCAGCACTCACTGCAGTGGCCAGGAGGACATCTGCACAATAACCAGTTGCACTCACAGTGTCATAGGCAGCAAGTACTTTCCTCAAGAGTTCAGGAACAGGCCCCTGGGTCTCCATGGAAGGATACTCTTCACCCAGGTTGAGGGTGACTGCGGGGGGATGGTCCTTCTCGCTGGGCTGAAGCCATGTGGCCAGCTTCAAGATGCATTGTTTGATGTTGGCTGCTGGTGTTAGGCCACACAGTTCTTTGAAGGAGACCAAGGCATTCTAGGAAAAGAGGATGAGGAAAAGAGGATGAGGAACTGAAACTGGCTTTTTACTTCATTTCTCCCAGTCTATAAAATGAAAGTACAGGTAGTCCTCAGTTAATAACTACTCATTCAGCGACTGTTCAAACTTGCAACAATGCTGAATGAGTGGTACTTACAATCTGATCACCTCAGAGATCTGGCCACTATAGTGGCCCACGGTCACATGGATGTCTACTGCAGCCTATTTTGCTAGCTTCTGACAAGCAATTTAATTGGGAAACTGGCAAGAGGTCACAAACGGCAACTAATGACATCCTCACTCAATGACCTGCAGTGATTCACTTAACAATGGCAACTGTATCAGAATTGCCATTGGTAAGTGCTGCAGTAACACGACACTGCACCTTGTGGCTGTGTTGGTTAGCAATGGAAATTTTGGCCCCAATTGGCATCCTTAATTGAGGACTACCTGTAGAATCAAAGGTATCAGCAGGGGCAAGAGGGAAACTACTAACTAGTCAAATAGAATTAAAGAAAGGGAGAGTTACTGAGATTCATTTTTAATTACAGAGCAGGATCACTGATTTCAAGTGTGGCAAAATTTAAATCTGATACATACATTTTTATATGAACTTTCCTGTGCGTTTGTGTTTATACATGTACACGTTTGCTTGTATTTTTATTATTTAACATATTTCTATACCACAAAGAACTTAATACTAATGTCATTGATAATTATATACATTTTTCTCCATTGTTATTGTGTAATTTATCAAGTTATTTAATTTACTGGAAAAAGTCTCATAAACTTCTCTATAGGTTTTAAAATTTCTGTGTCAATCTGTAAAAAATGGGGTTTCATTTGTAGCTTGAATTCTTTTAAATAACTGGGAATAATTATTCCCAAAAATATTCTTTGTGGATGAAAATACATCAATATTTTAATCTTAGATGAAAAAAAATCAACAAATAGTTAAAACCTAGTTATGGGGGAAAAATGACTATTATTCAAGATTTATATATTTACTTAGAGGTATTCATCTGCTAATAGCTGCAAGTTATTTTAAGTAGATTGATAAGATATTTGGATTTTTTTCTATGACAAGGACAAACGCATTTAATTTATGGCTATCATGTGATGATGGGGAGCCAGGTCTTAACTTTTCTGACCTTCAGCTTTATGACTGAGCATGTATTTTGATTTTGATTTCTCCATGGAACATAAATGATGATGTTAAAAAAACTATGATGGGCAAGATTAGAGAGCTATTGCGCGATCCTTCTGATATCATAGCAGGGGCTCCCTTCCGCATTTAGCAATAGCAGTGTAGTATTTTAGGGCTGTGCTGGAGGCTGCAAGACACATTTGGAAGCTAGTGTGACTCAAGCATAATGTCAGTCTTTATTTGCATGACAAATTTAGACTCTGAAATCACCCCGGTTTTCAAATTGTAAATAAACCATTTATTGTTGCTTCCCAAAGTCATGAGTATTTAGGGATATGAATACTCTGGCTCAGCTTACTGATAATCAATTTTTAAATGATATGCATTATTGCAAGAGAAATCTGTATTGTTTACAGCTGCATAATGGCTGATTATTCAATTAAAAATATTTCTTGATTTCATAATTCAATCCAAATGAATTATATCTAAGCAATATCTAAAGCTCCAAAAATAATGTTAGTAGGAAAATGTGTTTGAATGATTTGCAGCATTTTAAAATAAGCCATTAAAGAGTATTACTGAGGTCAGTATTAGTTATTTGCAAGAACTCTGGAATAAACAATCAGAATATCCCAAATTAGCAAATCAATGTTTTAAAGAATATTAAATATGTTCCTTATGATCTTAAGACAAGATAATTCAACAAAAGATTTCTTTCATATTTCCAGACACTCCAAATAATGTTTAACAAGGTGGTTCAATGTCATTTCTGCTATATTAGGAGAATAAAATGGATGAAAGAATATTTACTCTTATGATAAGGGCTTGTCACACTATTTCACCTTTTGGTTTTATGTCAATAAGTTCATTAATATAATATTATAAAGAAGCAACATTTAAAAATATGCAGTTTATGTGCTGGAAAGACTGATCAATATTCTTCTATGTCATCAAGGTTTAATGTGCTTAAAAATGGGCTAAGTAACTTTTTATATGCAATATGATGTTTGTGCAAGTTTTTTAAAATTTTTATTATTTTTTTTCTTTTTTTACATTAAAGAAATTAGAGTACTTTTTGCAAAAAAAAAAATCAGATCTATATTCAAAAGATTTCCCCAAAACTTCAAAAAAATGTCAGTCTCCATCATCTTTATGCAGACCAAGAGAAAAGAGCGGTCTTGCCTTTAAGTCATTTTCCTAAAAATTCATTTTTAAAATTATTTTTCGTTTTCGTGTGTTTCATCTTTACCATTTTGAAATGTTTCAGAATACAAACATGGTACAGGAAATAGATTACTAGATGGTTTTCCAGAAAAGTTCAAAATCCAGGGGGCACATTTTGCTCTTTTCCAAAATTTTGCAAACCAAATTCAGGAGCCTAAGTTATTGTATCCCACTATCTGGATACCTGCATATTCTCCCGCAAGTCTGTTGCTTCCCGCAATGGCTGAGTAGCTGTGCGAAATACTTCATCAATGGCCTTGATTCCTGTGGCCTTAGTGGATGTGTATTCCCGCATGTGCCGTCCCTTACGCCCTGAGAGCCCCCGTCGGTGTGCTCTGCCTCCTCCCCGCCGGTTGGTGATGGCCACATGCACGAACAAAGTAGCATTGGGGAGTGGCTCGCCAGCCACAGATTGAAGAGGCACATGACGATAGCCTGTCTGGAGACATTCAAAGGGGATGGTATATTGAGCAATGAACTCATCCCCAATATAATCATCATCAAGCACCATGAACCGGAGAATTGCTAGCTCAGGGAGATTTACTTGAAACTCCAGGGTCTCCTCAAAAACAGGGTTATCTCCACTCTGCAGCACGGTCTTGGTGCGTTTTTCTGCACAGTCAGCAGGAATGCCGTGCATCTCAACACAGACATATGGCTCTACCACATCTCCCTTGGCTCCAGATCCTTTGGGTTTAGGCAGATTCTGACCACTAATGACTTTGAGATGCAGTAATTGGGCTGAAATGCCAGGTAAGGTGTCCTTGGTGTTTGCACTGAAGTAGGAGATCTCCTCACGCATAATTGCTGGGCGGAGCACATAGCCACAACCCCCATTCTGGCGGAACCAGCCGGCATTCAGATCTATCATGAGGCCAGGTGTCTGGTAGTTCATGGCCACCATCTGGCAGCCACATTTCCAGAAGTCCTGAGGGTTCATGTTGCTAGCGTCAATGCGCATGGGGCTGGGATAAACACGCGACAGGAAGCGCTTGTTGTAGGCCACAAAGTCCTCTGGATCCTCATTGGCGTAACGTCCAGCTTCCACCTCACTGAAAGAGCACACCTCCCAGTAACACTGGCTCCGCCGAGAAGTCTCAAAGCTTTGGAAAGACACAGTCTGGCACAGGCTGACGAGATCTGAAAGTTCACGGCACAAGATGCGTTGGGACCGGGGATGCTCTCTGTCCCGTTCAGAAAGTGGGAGGCCTAGCTCTGAGGCCTCATCATCATCAGATACATCTCCCTCACTTGATTGACAGTTTGGAAGAAGCTTCCGGCTTTTTATGAGGATGTATCCCTTGAGTGTTTCTGGAGATGGCAAATAGGTTTCATTTGGGTTTGGAGGTGTCAAGTACAGCTTATCCCCTAAAGACTTCCTCAGATACTCAGCCACGAGCCTTTGCTGGGCAACACAGCAGCGCACTGAGAGACACAGGATAAGTGGAAACCTGGAGGACTCAAAGGCATGTTCAGCAACAGCAGCCACTACCCTGGAGAAGGCCAAACGGCTCCCTGCACCAACCACAGGCTCACCAGATGAACCATCACAAACCACAAGTTCCAAGCTACGGCAACCAGCTTTAAGGGCTGCCACATAACCTCCAATGTCTGAGGTGGAGCCTCCCCAGAAGCAACTGTCCTCAGCCAAGCATGCTCCATGGGCAGAGCTAATGAAGTAATGGGAAAGTGGCTGAGTCATGTCCTGGCACACCTTCCGGTGTTGTGGGTCAAATATGTCACAATCGGCTGAAAGGAGGTAGCGAGTGAAGCCATCAATGGCCAAGTAGCCCTTTTCCCGACCCTCCTTGGATGGCTCGTATTTGGCAATGATCTCCATGCACATCTCTTCGGTTACTTCTTCCATACCCTGCTCTGCCTCTAAGAAACTCATCAGATCCCTCAGACCCATGTATTCTTTATTGCTGGAAAACTGAACCAAGAGGAAAAATACCTCAGGCCTGGTACATAGCTCACAGTATGCCTTTATGAAGATTTGGCAGTTCACCTCCTCTCCAAGTCGCTCACTGGCTGCTTTCTGGAGCTCTTTGAACTTCAACTCAATTGTTGAGGCCTTCATGCCAGGGTTGAGAGCACGAATGAGCTGCACAGCACGAGAAACTGGGATTTGACCCTCTTTTTCTAGATCTGCAATGTCAAAGACAGAATAGATCCAGGAGGTGCGGGGATTTGGGTAACCTGACTCAGGAGCCTCATCCGGAGTGTGCTTCCCATATGAGGCCAAATATCGCAGCCCCATCACCCATGCATTCACCACATCAGCAGAGCTTGCCACAAGGTCAAGGGATTCATAATTCTCTCCATAGATTATGGAGAACGCACATTCGTCTGGGAACTGGTCTGAGAGGCCATTGGAACGCAGCACAGGAGTCTTTTTCCCAACTCGCACTTCCCTGACTGACTTGATTTCGATTTTGGCTTTCTCAGAGTCCTTCTTGGAAGGTTCCCAGTGCATGAAACGTAGGTCTGGGTCCAGCACAAAGAATCGGCTGTACATGCGGGAGTTAGAGCGCACTTTCTTCATCTCACAGCCCTCCAGCATGAAAGAGATGCAGGCAGCTGTGCTGTTCAGCGTGCGATTGCTAGGCATGGTGCTGAAGGAGACCGTCTTCTTCTTCTGGGGCTGCATACGGCGCTGGCGGGTTCCATCCTGCAAGAATAGGAAGGAGAACAGATAAATCAGGAAATGCAATGGAGGGGTAATGCCTCATTTTTTTTATAAAAGGGGCAAAACAATAAAAAAAAGATGAGGAAGAAAGGGAGAAATGTTTGGTTTCATTCTGAATTACATCTTCCTCTATGGCTTCCTATTATAGCGATGTTCAAGTATGCCAAGATCTTTTTGGATCCTGAGCTTGTCAACACCCTGTAAGACAAGCTCAGGATCCAAAAAGATCCTGACAGACTTGAACAATCGGCCCTATCCAACAAAATGAAGTTTAATGTGGAGAAAAGCAAGGTTTTACACCTGGGCAAGAAAAACTAAAGGTACAAGTACAGATTAGGTGAAACCTGGCTCAAAAACAATAACGGTGAGAAGGAACTTGGAGCCCTATTGGACGATCACTTAAACATGAGTCAGCAGTGTGCTGCAGCAGCCAAAAAACCTAGTACAATCCTTGGTTGTATAAACAGAGGCATAGAATCAAAATCACGTGAAGTATTAGTTACCGCTTTATAAAGCCTTTGTAAGACCCCAACTGGATGAATACTACATCCAGTTTTGGTCACCATACTACGAAAAAAGATGTCGAGACTTTGGAAAAAGTACAAAGAAGAGCGACTAAGATGATTAAAGGCTTGGAGACTAAAACATATGAAGAAGAGCTGCAGGATTTGGGTTTGGCTAGTCAAGAGAAAAGAAGGACATGATAACAGTATTCTAGTCCACAAAGAGCAGGGGGTCAATTTATTTTCCAAAGCACCAGAGGGCAGGGCAAGAAACAATGGATGAAAACTAATCAAGAAAGAAGCAACCTGGAATTACGGAGAAACTTCATAACAGCGAGAACAATTAACCAATGGAACAGCTTGCCTTCAGAAGTTGTGGGTACTTCATCACTGGAAGTTTTTAAGAGGAGACTGGACAGTCACTTGTCTGAAATGGTATAGGATCTCCTGCTTGACCAGGGTGCTGGTCTAGAAGACCTCTAAGGCCCTTTCCAGCTCTGTGCTGATTCTGATTCAATGTGCCTTAAGCCAGAGTGAAGAGATTACTCAAGGAAAACAATACAGAACATACAAATCATAGAAAATGAAGAAATAAGGAGATTGTGAATGGTTTTAAAAACTCTCCGTTTGGATCTACATTACGAATGAAGACAAAATGCTTGGCATATTTTTTTTTGTTGCCTCATTCAGGTTGAGAGAACCATGGAAGAGACCCATTAGGCAGGAAAGGAGAAGCAGGCTTTTCCCCAATGTGATCACGTTTAATGTTACCTCATTAGATAAGGCCTACTCCCAAGATACAGGGGCCAAATAAAGCCCATTCCTGGTGCTAAATATACACACATCCGACCATTCTGCTCTTTCCCTCCCCTCTTCCTTCCTGATGGTTCAACCGGAAGACCAGTTTGGGGCTGGTGGGGTGGTGACTGGAATTGACAGAATGGAGTGGAAAATAATAGGCAGGATGGAAGAAGAAGAAGAGGAGACAGATGACAAATCTGAGAGTTGATTTCTCAAAAAAAGATCCTGAGTTACAAATTTTACTAAGTCTTAAATCCTATATATTATATTGTGTTGTATGTAATGCGGATAAAACCACACCAATCTTGATTTTGGATCTACTTTACTGTGAGGATTTTTTAATTCATTACTGAGTTGCTTGATATATTATTAGTTTTATACATTAAATTAATATTATATTATATTATTACTGGACAGCAATTTTTTTCAGTTTTGCTTCCTGAAGACCTTTTAGTGACTATGATAGACGTCTTCAAATTGAATTCAAATATAATTTCAGAATGTTTGTATCTCATGGGAATCTTGAGAAATATGAAATTAACTTTTAATGACTCTAATGTATTTAATCCCATAATGTTTCTGACATGCTGCATGAGTTCAACAGAGCTAAAAGTGTTTTGCTGCTGGTTTGCATTTATATTCAATGTCTGATGAATTTTGCTGCTGTGTCCAATAAGAGTCAGCCAGCACTGATGGATTGTTCTGATACAGTTTTTCCATTGTGGCAGTGCCCTCGTAAAACCTTTCATTATGTACATCACTGACTGCACCTGGATTTTAGGAAAGGAGTCCAGTGTGGATGCAGAAAATGAATCTTCAGTGAATGTTGCACTTCGTGATCTTGTATGCTGTAGGAAGTCTGTCAATCAGCTAAGTGTGATTTGCTGTTCTGTAGTTGCCCAGAAAGTTCTAACATCCTTGAATGCTTTCCAGGCAATTTTCTCTGGTCCCACTAATAGATCATCAAACTGCTTGTCATTAATGAAGTATCTGATCTGTGGATCAACAAAAATGTCTTTCTTAATCTTGGCATCAGTTATTCTTGGAAACATAGGAAACAAAATTTTTTGTCAGTTTTGAGTTTAATATGAAACAGAGGCAAAAATATCTTTGTCAGGACAAGTGATTCATATTCCATGTTTTTCTGTCCTGGAGCCATATTTTTTCAGAGTGGCCATTTCTGTTTATTGTAATGCAACTTTTTTTCATGGCTGTCCCATTCGCTTATGTAACTTCAGTACCTGGTATATCCAAGTTGCATTCTAAGCAGCAGAGCCACTATTTTTAGATCTCCACAAACGTTTTGGTTGTACCGGATGTGTTTTAACAGCAGTTCCATGTCTTTGTATGTTCTTTCCGGTGTAGCCAACAGGTACTGAAGGATGCACATTGTCATTGTGTAAAAACAGAAGATTTCTATAGATCAGAATGTGATAGGTTAAATTACAGGTTATTTTCATGATTAGCAGCCGAAAATCCATAAGATACGCCCCAAAGTGTTCAGGAAGCATAATCTTTGTTGTCCAATACTATATTATTATAGCATTTTATTGTGATTTTTTTTTACCGGTAGCTGCTTTGAACTTTTAAAAAAAGAAGCCACAGGTATATTTTAATATATACTATAATTAAACAGTTTTCCCCATGTAGCTTCGAGCTATTTGTTGAAGAGCATCAGAAAACACTGTCCACTTGTCAGAAATATCCCTGGCTGATGTTTTGAACCCCTCTCGCCAAACACTGCAAAGAGAGTAACAAAACATAACAGAAATGGAGGGGATGTGTGAGGGTCTTGTTTGCCATATTTGCTAATGTTATTTCTTTAAATGCTACGACATTATCTGCATGACACTCTAATTTTTTTTCTCCCCACTCTTCAGCCATCAGAAAATAATAACAGCATATAATCAACTGTCTCACTGTTAATCTTTGTCTTGCCATTGTAACTGAAGTTCTCATGGTTTATTCTTGTTTTAGGTTTCCAGAATGTACTAAACAGATCCTCTGGCTTAGTTGTGAGCCACTTTTCTGAACATCACCAGTTGGGGGAACCATCCACCAATCTCACTGTTGTGATTGGCAAATAGTTTTGAGAGATGGCCAGACTTCCATGCTTTAGCATCTGTCAAAGCCAAGGACCTCTGCAAGCCCACATATCAGATAACGAGTGGGATGGGGGATGGGGAGTGATGCCTGATAAAGTGGGAATGCACAGACTCCCATGGATCAGTTATTTGGAGGGTTGCTTTGAACATGAGTTTAGTGTTAAATTAAAATTGCACACAGATAAACAAACCATGAGCCAGTTTTTTTTTTCAAATCCAGAGAAAGATTTTAACTCTTCCTCCCTATTTACCCATATAATGAATCAACAGACTGCACTGAGTTGCCAGAGGAGAAGAACCAGAAGTAAGGGGCACAAGCCTATAAGCATCAGCCTGAAATGACTGATAAGTGTAGGACTCATCTCATCCCTCACATTGACTGTACCACTACAAAGTTTGGCAGATTGTACACACCGTAAACTGCCAGATGCTATCAAGGGGAAAACAGTAGTTTAACTCTAGTAAAGCTAACTGGGCTTAAATCTGCTCATATCATGGGCACATGGAAAAATAAAAATATTGCCAGAAAATGTTTATAGCATCATAAGGTAGAAGTGGGAAAGACTTTAAGCTACATTTAGCATTAATTAGGCTGGGAAATAAATTTGGCATTCATTGCCCAAATCAATCGAGTTATCTACTGAGTCACTGGATTTTGCTCCTTCGTTGTGGAGATATCCCAGCAAACTAAGCCCATGACAGTCCAATGGGCTCAGAACCTGTGTGTGTGTGTGTGTGCGCGCGCATGCGCGCGCAGGTTTTTTTTCTTTTTCCTCTTCTTTTTCCCCCAAATAAACTGAGCCTCTAGGAAGTGAAAAATGTGGATGAAGCTACAGAAGCAGTGATTCATAAGCAATTTCCACTTTACAGTCATTTTGTCTTCCCTTTATATCTCATAGAAATTACATTTTGTTTTATTTTATATTCTAAAGTAAAAGCTAGAGTATAACAGCAAGTCAGACAGAAATAAAATGTTGTGGAATCAACTAAATATACATCTAATAGTAAATTAAAAAGATAACGCTTTTTAAAAAAACTGCTCCAAATCCAGTGGGAGACAAACTCATTTTGCAAAAGGAAAATACAACAGATCAACACGTTTCAAAGACAGAGATCAGCTATTCAAATAATTCAGTCCAAGGAATTGTGATTTAGTCACCAACTAGACCAGTCAGAGATGGATGGGTTTAAAAGGAACAACTGTTGCACGTTATATATACTGTGTTTGTATATATATCCTATCCAAGGTAGATATATATATATTTGTATTGATGACAAAGCTAAAGTATCATTCGTATTTAAATAATAATCTAAAATTCAAGTTCAGCCAGGCTCAGGCTCCGTATTTTCCTTCCACACAGTTTCTTAAGGTTGTTGAGCTTGCTCCCCATTTTCCAAATTATTCTGTTTTCTGACCCACTCCGAAGATCTACAAGAAACTACTCAAATGTGCAAAGGTCACAGGGGAGCCCTAATCCAAACAGTGGATTTGTTTGTCTAGAGGTTATCCAAGTGTCTCCTTTACGCACAATGTAGTAAACTGATTACAGTCTTGCAGAGAGTTGCAATAAATATCTCAGTGCTCAGGGCTGGGATAATGGAATATAAGAAAGAAGCAATCATTTCCAGCCATTTCAATCTGACTCTTCTGTGAGCATTCACTCCACTCACTCATTCCTTGGCCAGCAGAGAGAGAAAAATCCTATTTACTTTAGAGTTAAATTGATGCTAAAAAGCCGTGGTTCAATCCAAGATTTACACACCCATCAAGGCAATACAGGGCTTTTGACCACAAAATCAAACCTAACTGGGCATCTTTAGACTGGACTGCAAAAATTCTGGCCTGAAGCTTACAAAGCTGTTAACAGTCAGAGTTAACATTGCTTTGCTAGATGGATTTATTTTATTTATTAATTCAATTTCTAAGGCTGCCTAGTTGCAAAATGATTCAAGGCAGTTCAAGGATGCAAAGCAGTATACACCTAGGGAATGATAAAACAACTATTCAAAGGGATGAAAAATGCAACAATCTGCTAACATAACATCTGGACATCTGGAAATTAATGGCATTTTTCTTGTTATATTTTTGACCGCTGGGCAGCATTTTCTCACTGTGTAATATCGTTGTTGGTAAACTGGGAACACTTCCAAATTCAAATCAAGGTTCTGGTGATGGCTTATAAAGTCCTACATGGCCTAGGCTGGAATATTTGAAGGACTGCTTCACTCTTATTTCATCAATCCATCCCCTCAATACTGAAGGAAAAAAAATGTTGTGGGCCAAAATGTTCCTGATGGGACCCAGGAAAAGAGCCTTTTCTATCACCTCCCCTGAGGTGAGGCTGGCCCCAACTTTGCTGATCTTTTGGAAGGACCTGAAGACATGGCTTTGCCAAATAACTTTGGGATCTGATGACAGTACTAGAGAGCCAGCTAAATTGCTGCCGTTTTAGGAAAATGAATGAGTTCTCCCATTGGTTACAATTTTTTTTATTGTTTTAAGAGTTGTATTGTTTTTAATAATTTAATAATTCTTGTATGGTTTTGTGAATGTTTAACTTTGAAAGACTTATGGCTATTTAATGGGTGTCTATATAAATTTAATAAACAAATACTGTGATACACCCATGCCACAGGACTTGCACAAAGGCCAACTTAATAAAGTTTTAAGTTGGCCTTAAACTGATTAAAAATGCTCTATGAATGAAGCTTTTCTTCTTCATACACACACCATATGGAGCCAATGTTCAACTATGATTAATAAGCAAAAGGACAAAACTGGCTGCTCTCCCAGATTGCAATTGGCTGCTGAGAGGAGAAATTTATTAACAGGAAAACCAGAGAGCCAGTGCTGAGGGCCACCAGAAGTAATGCCCACCTTCTTTTCTAAACCTGCCACCCTCCCTCATTTTCTCAAATCACTGTGATTGCAGCCATCAAACCCACCAAACCTGTTCTAACTGTTGGCAGCCAGACACCAGCGATGTCAATGGGGCAGAAAGCCAAGCTGATTTTTTTTCAGATGACATTTCACTTTGCCATCCTGGGAAAGAAACACATGAATATGTTAGTAATGGGTTCCCAAGATCAGAATGGACAGGTGAAATTTTCAGAGAAAAATGACACATATCTCCAGAGGTGGGAAAGGCACTTTGGATCTATGTGCTAGATGTGCTAGACTGGAGAGATGTAGGTTCAAAGTATCAATTTAGCAATTCAGTTCACTACAGCAGGCAATTTTCACCCAATCTTTCTTTCCTAGCCTCACTTGCCATACATGATTGTTGTAATGGTAAAATGGGGACATATGGCAATGTAGAGTTCCTGGAAGAAAGGATATAAATACATAATAAATAATAAGGTGTCTGTCTGTCTGTCTCCCTCCCTCCCTCTCATAAACTTGGCAATGGTCTTCCTAAAAACCTTGTCAAGGCAGTCACGAGGAATCCACAGTAGCTCTAAGGTGCACATTACATGAGCACTTACACACACATACACACACACACACACACACACACACACACACCAATCTAGACAGCCTGTGCCCTAAGATCAAATCTGTAAATCTTGGTTGGTCTTTTAAGGTACAGAATTGGTGTCCACTATACCCTCTTTTCTCACTACATCGTAAGTCTTTATTGTATTGGATTGGTTTACTCCCTCCCTCCCTCATGTACTGTGATTGTGTTCCCAAACGTAACAACCCAACAATCTGAGTTAATGAATGCATAGTCATTGTTGCCTCATCTGAAACACCACATATCCATGCCAGGGGTACGTTCTACTTACCTTTACTACCAGTTTGCAACAGGGCCACGCATACTCACTTCGCTCGCTCACACCCGCACTCTTCTGCACATGCACAGAAGCGTTCTGATGATGTCGGGGTCAGTGGGCGGAGCCTCCCTCCTGTTTTACTACTGGTTCTATAGAACCGGTCTGAACCGGGGGCAACCCACCACTGATCCATGCCCCAAACAAAGTTGGCTTGTTTATTGTAGTGCACTGAACTCTCCCTTTAATTAGCCTTTGCAGAGTTTTAAAAGTAGGCTTCCAAGTGTAAAGAAGCCAGCTTTCCCCAGTTTAGTATAATGCAAAATGTTAACATACAGTTCCTATCATCCTGACTGATAATGATAGGAAGAGCAATGTAACACTTTAGTGTGTGTGTCTGTGTATTTATGTGTGTAAAATGTTGGGCTAGTCAAGCTTCCAAGTAACATGTCCCATGAAATAAAATCCAAGGCATCCATTTTCCATTAGAGTCTTTTTATTAAGAACGTATCAAATTGGCAAGGACTTGGTACAATTCCAACTCTGACCCAGATCAGGAATTACATGCAATAAAAAGCAAAAGACAGGCCTTCCAGTTTAATGTCGCAGCAAGATAGGACGCAAGGAAAGGGGCTCTGTGAACTTGCAGTGAATCCTCCTCGTGGAGGGCCCTTCAAAGGGCTAAAGTCACCTGTAAGGGTGATGAAGAAAGGAGGGGCATCCTGCAGGTCACGAAAAGCGGTGGCTCTCTAGCTGGACCCAGGAATTCCCTCCCATCCAATGATGAAAAGGAGAGGCAGCCAATATGGCTGCTGTGAAGCTGAGGCAGCTGAAGAAACAAAGAATGTGCTGGAGCGGTGTAGATGAACAATGCTCAAACTGGGTGAGGTAACCTTTTTTTCACCTAGAACCTGACCCCTCCAAAAAATTAAATCCTGGAGAAGAGACTCTTTGAAATGTTAGTCTAAGCAGTGAATAATTACAGAGAGAAAAATTATAGACCTGAAAGAAAAGGAACTAAAGGGAGAAAGCAAAATCCTTAAAATATAGAAAGATTGGATTTTAAACTTTATTGGCAATATTTTGGTAAGGCATTTAAAAATGCTGGAATTATTTGTCTGAATATTGACTGTTTGCAAAAACTGAAATAAATATTTGTTAGATTTTGTGCAATGTTGAAATTTAAGCTGAAGGTGCCATCTACTGGTGAATGGAATACATATTAAACTCCTACAACCTTGGGAAGTACTGATAAGACAAAGGGGGGGGGAGTGGAAATAAATAACACCTGGAAAACTGCTGTGCTATCTACAGCATAGACAAGGTCATAGGCAATTGAGACTTTGGGGCCACTGACAGGCTACTGAGCAATATTTGGACCTATCAGAATAAGACAAGATGTTGCATCAGGGAGAAATGAGTGGATTTCAAAACGGAATGGTGTTGATGCTCCAAGGTACTTATGATATCTTGATAAATAACCACAGGGAGATAAATGACTTAATGCATGACATTGTGGGGAAATCAGAAAATGTTTAACAAGGGACAATGAATAAAGATCATAAAACACGGTGATAATAGAAAGACGAGAGAAAAAGACAGAACAGATAAATCAACAAATAAAACAAGAAGAAAAGAAGGAGAAAACAATAAAGACTTATGACTCAGATAAGGGACAATATGTATTAAGAGATCAAAAAATGGGATTGGATAAAAAGAAAGATATTTTTGAAGAGAAGACAGGGGCTTGGGCAGAATTTCCAGAGGTACAGCAGCAAGAGATAGAAAATAGAGATGGAAGAAATATTTGGGTTAAATAGGAAAGATGTAGATAGAGACAAAAATCTAAGGGAGGAGTTTGGGAGGCAAGTCAAAAAAACAAATAAGAATTGAAAGACTGTGGGCAAGAGATGATGGTTAGAAAGGAAATGCTGTTTAATATAAGATTGGCTTTATTGAGAGCTAAAATAGAGGTAGAAACAAGATCAATATTATTATACATATTTTTATATAATAAAAAGTAATACCTAGACGTAAAGATTAGATGTTGAAAGATGTTATCACTATGTACATTTAAATATTGTGATTGTTATTAGAATGGTGCACAAAAAACACTGAACAACTAAACAATGAAGGAACACACTCTAATACAAATATGTATAATAATATCACAATTACATAATTATGATTAATGTAACAAATATTATTAATATTACTATTATTATTTGTATTTAAATGAATGGTACCCAGCAGTGATGAGTTTCAAATTTTTTTACTACCGGTTCTGTGGTTGTTGCTTGGTGGGCGTGGCATGGCTTGGTGGGCGTGATATGGCTTGGTAGGCATGGCAGGGGAAGGTTACTGCAAAATCCCCATTTCCTCCCAATCAGTTGGGACTTGGGAGGCAGAGAATAGATGGGGGTGGAGCCAGGCAGAATTTTTACTACCGGTTCTCTGAACTACTCAAAATTTCCATTACCGGTTCTCCAGAACTGGTCAGAACCTGCTGAAATCCACTTCTGGTACCCAGATCCCTCACTGTTCATATAATGATACTGATGTATATCCAATAATAATAATAATAATAATAATAATAATAATAATAATAATAATAATAATCAAAAGACAGAAACATCTCCCCAAGTCATAATCTCCAATCAATTCTCAGGATGTCACTCCAAGCTCCACCTTCCTCCAACTGCAGGCATCTTCTCTGTTCCCATGGGAAGGAATGCCACCTAGACAGAACATTCCCCCTTCTTCTCTATAACGGCCTTCTCAACAGTTAGAGAGTGTTGAGCCCGTAGTAATACTAAATTCCTTTATTAGAAAACCTAAAAGCTAAGAAAAGAATTGACAATAAAAAATGGCTACATATATGTCATCTTCAGGGTTGACAGGGGCTACAGAAGTCTGCTGTAAGTCTAAGCATTCCTATATGCAAACTTGTAAGAGGTACCTCTTGTCTCCCACAGTTATGAAATGCAAAATAGATATGGAAAAGTGAGGAGGCAAGCATCATTTCCTCTTTAATATTACGTTCACTACACAGGTATCTATAATATGTTCAAATGGAGAAAAGAATAGGTGGCCACATGTAACACAGTCAGTCTGAAACAGAATACATACTACTGAATCTGGCTAACATAGAACACTTGTTCCTCAGATAAACTGGTGATTCTGGAAATTCAGATTTGAGGTTTCAATCAATGGCAATAAGAATCGTGAAAAGCAGAAGGAGTAGGCAAGAGTATGATTTGAGAAAGAAAGAAGAAAGAGCGGGATTGTTTCCTTGACCCGCAACTGGAATGACGCCAACCTAAGGGCTTTCCCAGGCCACCTGGAGATGTTTATGAATCCCATATCTTAGGAGGGGAAAATGGTACCATCCTGAGAAAGGGAAAGACAAAATTGAGAGAGGGGGGAGGAGGAGATGAGTCAGGCATCATAACAGTTGCATAACATGCCATCTCTACGGTTACCACAGGAAGGAGGAGAAATTGATGGTTTCTAAATTGACAGAGATCAAGGGATGGTGATGGAGGAAGGGAGATGCTATTTCCACCTCATCAACTTTTGACAGTAATAATTAGAAAGAGAAAGGGGTTTGACTCTCAATGTGTAGCTGAATATTTCTGGAGCTATTTGGCTCCCACACATTAAAAAAAAACATTGACTACAGAATCCTCTTTGAAGTGAAGATCACATTTTTGGGGAGTTGTACTTCAATCATAGATGGAGTACACTATGGTAAGCTTTTATTATTATTATTTGATAAGAAAGATCTGTTCATAAGGCCTAATTTTGTTTGTTCTGACTCTAGTGGCTTTCCAAGTTCTCTGATAGATGTTTTTTTAAATCTTTGATACTGCATAATTTTTGTTTTTAAACCAAGAGTTGCACCTAGGGTCAGTTTAACTCTTAAAGTTTTAATATTCAAATAGAAACCACAAAGAATAATTGAGCTGAAATGCCAGAACATAAGAATTCAAGATAATCATTTGATCCATTGCCTTTTTTCTCAAATAAAGTCATGGAAACTTACCGCATCTTCTACAACTTAGTATCCTCCAGAAGGGATGGGACTGCAACTCCCAGAGTTCCAAACTCAAGGAGCTATGATATCAACATACCTGAAGAGCACTTGGTTAACAAAGAAGACTTCACGCAAAGGGATGTTGAGGATTTTGAAAATGGGGGAGCAGGGCAGCATACTCAGTTTTCTCCTTATTCACATCTCCCTCTACTGCTACATCTTTCAAATTTGACAACTTTAAGGTACATGGACTTCAGCTTCCAGAATTTCCCAGCTAGCATGCTGGCTGGAGAATTCTGGGAATTGAGGTCCATATATCTTAAAGTTGCCAAGTTTAAAAATCAGTGCTCTATTCTTTTTTGCCCTAGTTCAGTGATGGCTAACCTTTTTGCCGTCGTGTGCCAAAAGTGGGGGAAGCACAGAGGGATAGCACCCACGCGTGCCCACACCCATAATTCAGTGTGCCTTGCCCCCCCCACGCGTGCGCATGCGACACCCCTGCGCTCCGCCCGCTTTTGGCACTCAACCGCACGGTGGGTCCAGTAGGCCGATTTTTCGCCCTCCCCAGGCTCCAGACGCTTTCTTGGAGCCCGGGGAGGGCAAAAACAGCCTTCCCCATCCCCCCGGAGACCGGAAACAGCCCATTTGTCGACTTCCGGTGGGCCCAGAAGTCCCAAAAATCAGCTGGCCGGCGCTGAGCTAGGGCAACACTTGCGTGCCCACCGATATGGCTCCACGTGCCACCTGTGGCATGCGTGCCATAGGTTCGCCATCACGGCCCTAGTTAAACACCATTTTTAAAAATTTGATTTACTTATATATTTATTGTTTTTTTCAGAGTATAAGACACACCTCCTCCCCCCCGTGTAAAAATGGGAGAAAATTTAGGTGCATACGGGCATTTTTGGCCTCCCAAACCTTCCGCATGTCGCATTTTAGCTCTCCCTGGCCCAGGGACGCACTCTGCAGTGCTCCGCCTGGCCTGTTTTCGCCAAAAATGGGCCCGTTTTGGGGCTCCCAAGCTCCCCATGTGTCATGTTTTCGCCCTCCCTGGCCCCCAGAAGCACTCTGCAGGCAAAAAACATCTATTAAGATCTATCAATCTAATCCATTTCAGGCAACTACATCAACTTCTGCATCCATTCTTCCATGGTAGATATCAAAGTGTCTTTCCATTTTTGCACCTACAATAATCTTGCTGCTGTCAACATACGTAGTAACAAAGTTTCAATTTTTTTCTCAAATTCTTTTTCCATTACCTTGCCATTTTTATTAAATTTAAGTCAATTTCAGTGTTAATATTTATTATTTTATTTAATGTTTTCAATTGGTTGTGAGCCGCCTAGAGTCAGTCTTGGTGAGATGGGCTGTGTATAAATTTAATAAACGAACAAACAAACTGATGGGCTGAAGGACTTGGCAAAGCTATTTAGCAGAGAACTGAGGACTGCTTCTCCTTCCCATCGCCCTTTCTGAGGTTAGACTCTGGTTCCAGTTTTAGCTTCTCTAGTTTAAAAAAATCCCAGGAAACTTTGCTTCTACATTTCTCAAATTGTCCAGAAGTACCAAGTGGAATTATAATGTCCATTTGTTGACTACTCTTTCCCCAATTCTCTAATTAAATCCTATCTTATTTCTGGGTTAAGATAAAGCTTAAGTCACAGAATGTGGATTTTTTTTTATCCTTCCCATTTTGAACTCCATATTGCCATAATTCAATCTTGCAATTTCCACCTTTTTTTTTTTTGCTAATGCACTTTCTCTCTAAAGTGCTTGAAACTATATTGCATAATGCCCCAAATTATGTTTAGCATTAAGAAGATAATTAACTATTCCATAGTTAGTCAAGTTAACTCAGGCACTGAATCCAATCTCCTTTAATGCAGAAATTACATACCCCAGCAATCTTCAAACTATTGGTACTTCTAGTGTCCTCTCCCTTAAAATTATTGCTATTTTGCAAACAATAGACAAGACCACCAACATTTACCTGAGTTCACAGTCATTGTCTGCAAGATAGTCTGTGCTAATCCTTTCCCTAATCCTTGTTTCCCAAAAGAAATCCACATTAGACTGTAAGAAATAAAAATAAAAATAATCTGAAGCTTGGCTGCAAAGAGGTCTTAATTTTGCAGTTTATTTTTAACTTCAAGTTGTTGTTATTAAAGTATTCACGGTTGCTTAATCATAAACTAGCTATTAATCTGGTTTCAGACTACATGTTAAACAAGATTAAAGCAAGTAAGTAATGTAAAGTCTTCTTTGAGTGGAGTTCAATGCCTGGTGATTAGGATATTCATGCGGTTTTCTTGGAAACAATACAGAAAAGGTTTGCCATTGTGCTCTGCCAAGATTATTTTTTTTTCTTTTTTTAGTTTTCCAAACCAGCCTGCAACCCTGATATTCTCTAGATGTCTCCCCTCCATTTGGATCCTGATCTGTTTAGTTCTCAAGCCCAAGGCAAGGTCACCCAAGTGATACCCTGTGCAAAAGCTGCAATAAACTGGTTATTAAAGCTTTATTTTTAACCAGTCAATATCACACAGATGACACATTAAACCAAATCACAATACAGTATGGCTTAGCATGTCATGCAGACAACCTAGGAAACATATTTGAACCTCTCCTGGAGAGAAGGCAGAATCCTACCCTAGCCAGAGATGCTACATTATGCTGCTTTGTTTAAATCCAAGCTCTTTCTCAATCATGCAGTAAGCAGAGAATTGTCAGGGATGAGAAAACATCAGCTTCATCACTTCCTAGAGGGAGATCCCTTCCCATACATTTTTTTCACCCAACCAGCCCAGCTGAAAGGCTAGATACAGACTTCCTCAGGAAGTTTGTACAAGAAAAATAACTTTTCCTGTCTTTAAAATCAGAACAGGTGCTTTAGCCTGAAGTATGGTAATAAAGCAGTGGAGGAGAAGGAACACAAAGTAAAGTAAAATTAGAGCCAGGAAGGCATGACTCCCAATAAGAAGGGCTAGACAGACCAGCAACTTGCTTGGCAAAGACTTAATTTAGAACTGATCTCACTGGAATCTGGCTTTTTATTTATCTTGGCAACTAGTACTAGTAAAATAATAATCCCAAAGCTGGGGATATAAAGCCAAGAGAAGGCCACCATTTGGGTATCCAACTCATGGTGTTCTAATAGGGATATGGCTTGGCTACTCACAGAGAACAGTAGTGGACTAAAAGGAGCACAGCTCTGGTCTAGCCTAACAATTTTTATGTAAGTGTCTTCCACACCATTTGTGTAACTCTTGGTTGCAGCTGTTGCATCAGACTTACAACAGTGATGGAACATGAAGGCTGCAACATTATCTCAGCTAAAAAGCAACCTCCATCAAGAATCCCCTTCTATCAAATGTCATCTAATACTAACCTTCCAACAGCCAGAACAATAGGAGAGATGGAAAACATAGAGCCATTACTCTAAGAAGATGTAACAATACTGAACTCATGCTTCTACATACTACAGCCAATGGACACCAAGGAAAAATTTTCGAAAGGGATGAGTGCCAGCCCCTTTTTGGTGACAGCACTGTTTTTCTTCCCCTTACCTTTTGTAAACGACCTTTTTTTTTTCGAGCTTACACTATAGCCGTGATGGCGAACCTATGGCACATGTGCCACAGGTGGCACTCGAAGCCATATCGATGGGCATGTGAGTGTTGCCCTAGCTCAGCTCTGGCATGCATGTGTGCACTGGCCAGCTGATTTTCAGACCTTCCGGGCCCACCAGAAGTTGGCAAATGGGCTGTGTCCGGCCTCCGGAGGGCCTCTGGGGGGTGGGGAAGGCCCGTTTTTGCCCTCCGCAGGCACCTAGAAAGGCTCTGGAGTCTGGGGAGAGCAAAAATCGTGCCTACCAGGCCCACTGTGCCATCACATGCCAAAAGCAGGGGGATTGCGGGGGGTCGCATGCAAATGCGCGGGGGGCTGCAATGAATTGTGGATGTGGGCACACATGTGCGACTGCCCCAGTGCTCCCCCGCTTTTGGCACACAATGGCAAAAAGGTTAGCCATCACTGCACTATAGGTTTCATGTATTTAGCTCCTCAGAATGGTGGGAAACTGCACTACCATTCTCTTATTTTTGAAATAGTTTTGCCCAGTGGTGAAATACAATTTTTTTTTTACTACCAGTTCTGTGGGCGTGGCTTGGTGGACGTGGTGTGGCTTGGTGGGCGTGGCAGGAGAAGGATACTGCAAGATCTCCATTCCCTCCCCGCTCCTGGGGGAAGCATATTGCAAAATCTCCATTCCCACCCCACTCTGGGGCCAGCCAGAGGTGGCATTTGCCGGTTCTCTGAACTTCAAAATTTCTGCTACCGGTTCTCCAGTACCTGTCAGAACCTACTGGATTTCACCCCTGGTTTTGCAACAAAATTTTATTGATTCAGAGGCTCCAAAGGCTGGAAAAAGGTGGGAGCATCACAGACCTTTAACTAAAGCTTTTGTTGTAACTAAGATCTAAAGTTAGGGTTGTTGCTGTTGTTTTTCCCTTTCTGTGCCAGGTCTTTTAGACTGTAAGCCGAATGAGTGACCTCAGTAAGCTATTCTGGCATCTTTTTTGGCTAAAAATAGTAAACGTTTCAAATAAATAAGTAGCAGGTACACTATATTCTTCTGGAAATCTATATATCTAGTTTTTAACAGTTTTCCCAGCGCGCTACTGACATTACTCAATAATTGCCAATACTTCTTTTTTTTTTTAATGGTTTGTTCAGGCTAATATTCCTCAGATGGTGTTGGACCTCAATTCACAGAATTTCAAGCAACGCTTCAATTAAAACACCATAAACGATAACCTTGCAATGGCTTGACTCAGTCAAAGGCTGCTTCATCAAAATAGTTATTCTTATTATTCGCTCTTCGGCCCCTACATTCACTCAAAAGGTCCTATAACAGCTTACAAATATTGCTAATGGCAGTTCGTACACTCTGACCCAAAATACAACAGATCACAGAAGGAAAAGTTACTGAAGCAGACGAAGAAAAGAAAACATAAGAAAAGCCATGTTTAGTTATTCAGTTCTTGCAGGGAATCTTTGTAGCACAGAGGAAGAAAACAAGAACTCTGCCACTGCTCCTATTTTGGATAATAAACGAGGGCAGACTAGTTTCCCTTTGTCATGATGCTCTTCTTGAGAATTAGGAAAATCAGTTTTCCAAATTCACTGCCCTAAGGTAGGAGGTAGCTCACAGGTCTGAACTGAAAGTTCTAGAGTTCAGTGGAAGCATGTTCTACAAATGATCTGCTAGGTAAGTACATTTTACTCATTTATTAAATTCCAGAATAAAAGGCCCTCCGAGACACATGAGGCATGCACACACCTTTGGGGGCAAAATTCAGCAATTAAGTAACCAGCTCAACCAGGCTTTAATCTCAAAAATCAGAATGTACTTATCAGCTGTGGAGTAGAATTAAGTTTGTTGTGGGATTCTGGAGAAAACTTGACCCTTTGGTGTTTTATCCCATCTAGAGTCTCACTCTGGCTGATATCTTCATAACACACCTGAAAAAGGGAGCCAAGGTGGACAGGGAATTCCCACTAAGGAGCAAGGTCCAGCACTTGGATACTGAAACAAAACAACTGAAGCATCATATTGGTCTTGGCTGCCTTTCCTTGCAATCTTTCAGATCTATCCAGACCTTCTCTTACTGGCAGGATACATCCCAAGCCAAAGGCTCATTTGAAATTCAATCAAGGGCCCAGCTGGAAAGCAGCCTTCTGCTCCTGGTGAATGCCCAAAATAGTTTGCCAGCCACCTGTGAATTCTCTCTGAAGTACAGCCTCTGCCGGTTCCCTGCCACCAACCTTTCCAAAGAGTCACATCTTTTGGCAGCAGGAACACAGTCCCAGCCTCTCCTGTGACAGCTGCAGGTGGGGATCGTTGCAGCAGGGCTTCAGCTGTCACTCGCACACAGATAATACAGTAATCGCTGCGTCAATCAGCCAGTGCAATGACGACAATGAAAATAAAGCATATTTGGGGAGAGGGAGAACATTTTCATTAAAATCGCTTTTTAAAGATTAATCATGATGTTTGAACTACAGGTATCTGCGGGTCTGCCATTGATGTGCAATATTCTTCCCTCTTAGTATTTGACAAAGATAGCACTATAGTTAAAAATTCATTTGTGCTGTCCTTTTCCATGCTCCTGTATAACAAACCCTTATTTTTGAGATCATCAAAATGCTGTCAGAAGCATCTGGGGACAGCTTGTCAGATTTATTTTAAAAGTTGCCAAAAGCCTTCAGATTTGATACTTTAAATGAAAAATAAATTTGGTATGGTGACCTCAGGTGAAAAGTTCTGAATGGACGGAATTCAAAACTGCATATCCCTTTCAACCTCTTTTACATAATGGTGAAGATTACATATATTACATACATATAGTGAAGATTAATCCCCATCTTCATCATTTAACTCAGGAAGGTTAAGTTCAGCCACCAGATTTTTTTTTTTCATTTGAAGGCTAGACTTACATCATTAGAAATGGAGACTTTTTCTTCTCTTGGGGAAGAAACAGTCAGACTCTAGGAAAAGGCTTGCCTTTTTTATTGTCCACGTTCTATACAACTGGGAAACTAGCAACTGAATAACTAGAAAAAGCAAACACAAACAAAGAATATTTTGTCCAGCCAGTTTGGTCTAGTGATTAAGGCATTGGGTTAGAAAGTGCAAGACTATGAGTTCAAGTCCCACCTTAGCCATGAAAACCAGCTGGATGACCTTGGATCAGTCACGCTCTCTCAGTTCAATTCATCTCACATTTTCCCCACAGTGTTGTGGGGAAAATAGGAGGAGGAAGATATGTTAGATATATTTGCTACCTTGTGTTATTTGTAAAAATAACAAAGGTGGGATTCAAATAAAAATAAAAAAGTAAACATTCAACATCTCTGATCTTCAGTGGACTCTACACATGTGCTGAAATTCAAGAGTAGGCAGAGGTAGGCTGCAGCGGTTCTCACAGGTTCTAGCGAACCGGTTGTAAAAAAATTTACCAGTTCAGAAAACCAGTTAATCTCAACTCTGGCTGGCCCTGCCCCACCCCGCCCCTCTCAGGAGTCCCCAACATGCCCCATTTTGCATTCCAGGTTAGTGCAGGACTTCTTCTAGGCCCAAAATGAGGCGCAGGGGGGCTTTGTGTGCCCCCCACCTCATTTTGGCTTCCAGAGTGGTACAGGAGGCTGTCCAGGCCCAAATTGGCGTGCAGTGGGGCGTAACGTGCCCCTCATGCCCTATTTTGGCTTTCAGGGTGGATCAGGAAGTCTTCCATGCCCCAAATGGAGCACTTGGGGGGGCATCGTGCGCCCCCCTTTCCTGTTTTGGCATCCGGGGTGATGCAGGTTGTCCAAGCCCAAAATGGGGCGCAGGGATGTTGCATGCCCCCTATGCCCTGTTTTGGCTTCCAGGGTGGTACAGGAAAATAGTTGGGATTTTTGCATGATCATTACTGTGGGCTGAGTTTGAAATGGAGATTTTGCATTATGATTGCTAATAAGTAAGTAGGAACCAGTAAAAGAGGAATGGAAAAATCCCTATCTGTAGATCAGTGTTTTTCAGTCTTGACAAGTTTAAGATGGGCGAACTTCATGCTGCCTGGGGAATTCTGGGAATTGATGTCCATGTACCTTAAAGTTGCCAAAATTGAGAAGCATGGGTCTACACTAGAGTTTAGGATTTTCCATTTCTGTTTTATTTAGAGGGATTAAAGTGACAAGAACCATTACTGGACTTTTTGTGAGAAACTGAAATTAAAAGTTGATCTGGGCTTTGATGATTAAATAAGGAATTATGAAAATAATGTAGACAAATGTTAATCTTAGAGTAAGAGTTTGATATATTTTATTACTTATATCTGTACCAAAGAAAGTTGGAAGTCATTCTTTTCAGTTTTCCGTCTTTTCCTCTTTCTTTCTTACACTTTCACTCTTTTTCTGTGGTGTTGAACACAAAACAAACCACGGTTTATAAAAATCACAGGTTCATTAAAATATTTTTAGCATGGAAGTGAACACAGAAATCAATAAATTACTTGGAGAGTTTTGTTAAATAATCATGACCATCATGGTGGTGTAAAATAATCATGACTAGCATTGTGAAAAGCACAGTTTGTAATGCGGTGATGCTCAACTTATTCTTACCTTTCCACCTTTGATCTTCTTAGAAAATTCAGTCCAGGTGCCGTACTGGTCGAATGCATGACTACTCTTTTGTGCTGTGTTTATTATGAAGCTTTGTGCTAAGGAAGGCCCACACTTTCTCCTTCCCTTCTTTCCCTCCCACCAACTCCTCCGGCTGCTCTATCTCAGTTTTCACAGACAACTGTCCCCCAGGGGTGGAGGCTCCCTTGCAGGGCGCGATTGAACTTCCAACTCCAACGGCGGGCCAGTCCGGGTGAAAGGCGAGGTGATGGCAGAGCAGCTGCACGTGAGGTAGATGCCGAAGGCAGCCAGGGCATGTTGGTGTGAGTGTGCCAAAGGCAGCTCCTGCACTGGGGTGGCGCTATCATTTAAAGAAGCTGGTGTTGTTGTCTGCATAACAACCTGACCAGCAGTCCCTCACCACGTGACTCTTCCAAGTCAGGATGAAAGGAGGTGGACAATTGGAGCTTCTTTTCTGATGTCAGTCTCACACATGCACCCCCGCACAGATGGTTGGTACAGGCTAGCCTTTTTCTCCTAAGGTTGTAGATCTGGGCCAACTCACCCTGTGCTGGGCAGGAGCAGCCCAGCAGATGGCCGAGAGCAGCATAGCCAGGAGAGCAAGAGTCCCCATGAGGCCAGCAGCAGCACGGGCAGCCACTCCATGGCCAGTATGGCGCCTGCCATGGCCGAGAAGTGTCCCAGCAGCAACAGAGCCAGCAGGCAGGGAGGGCGGAGGCTGGGGCAAGTCGAGAGTTTGGTCAATTGCAGCTGCTACAAGCAGACGATGGGATGGAGAGGGCAGGGCTGGCAGTGGTAGCCCTCCCCCTCTCGTCGCCCCCCACCTCATTGATTCTTGTATGTTAAAAAAAAAGAAAGAAAAGCCCTAGTGCTTATTTTGCAGTCCCAAAAAATATAAGACCCGGTCTTGTTTTCGGGGAAACATGGGTATACACACACACACGCCCTTATAAGAAAATAAAATTATAAAATTATAATTTTATAATTATAAAACAAAACCCGTTTTATCCAAGGAATAGGAAATCCTCTGCCAAGCTAAACAGGTGGTGACAATGTATCTAAAGAGAAAAACACTACAGCACACACAGCCAAATAATTCTGGGGTACATTTGGCTGGTAGAGGGGTGTGAAAAGTGCCAGGTTGCAATTAGAAAGGGGGTGAGGGTAAATTTGACCATGTGAGGGTAAATTTGAAGGATTACACATCTTATCAGAACCACACACCTGTTTAGCCTTCCATTTATATTTTCCCCTTTTCTTGATTATTTCCTCATTTTAGGTCATACTCCTCCGGGAAGGCTCTCTCGTTGTCCTCTACAAATACCATGCTTTTATAATTTACAAATAACATTAATGGTAGCCAAGAGAGAGAGAGAGCTGATACCCAAATTGGTAAACAAAATTCCAAAATAACCAGTAGATGTGGCTCCCTCCATTGAACAGACAAATCCCTGCCCCTTCATATATAGAAAGTGCATGAAAAAGGAGCACAACCTTCCCACTCAAATATCCCTACAGCAGGGGTGGGTTCAATTTACCTTTACTACCGGTTCACAGTGGGGCTGCGTGCACGCTTCTGCACATGCGCTGAAGCTTCTTGATGATGTCGGGGTCGGTGGGCAGAGCCTCCCGCTGGTTTTACTACCGGTTCTATAGAACCGGTCCAAACCGGAGCAACCCACCACTGCCCTACAGGCAGTACTGTAGAGTATTCGGAGAGTTGCTTTTAGGAAGAAAGGTTTTGTAATCTGGGCTTCTCCCAGAAGGCTGATACCTACCACTTTTTTAGGTGTCAAAAGTTAGTCAAAAGTTCTGACCGCAGTACAAGCAAATTGCAGGACAAAACCTGGAGATTAAAATCCAAGTTTTAATCTCTGAACAATCCAGGTTTTACCCTGAGTTTGGTCATCTGCAGAATGGGAATATCGAGCATCTATCACATAATTCTAAAATAGAGTTGACCGTTATAGCTATATACATGTGAGCCAATGTGGGAGGGGATTAGTGGGTGGCTATTCCTTATATTCATTTTCACAACTTTCAATTACCAAATTACCAAATTTGTCTCTTTTCTACAGAACTCAGAGCAGCATATGGAAAAAAGAATTAATCCACTTTATTTTCATAGTAGGCTAGGGCGAGAAAGTATATTAGATTAATTGTAATGGTCTGCTTTTTCCCTGGGGAAGAGTGAATTTGGAAAGAGGTATCTGTCTCTACTTATTTCAAAGACCAGGCAGAAGGAATTCTGTTGACAATTCCTGTGGGAGTAGATAGCTTTCTCCCCCTTAATCTTTTGCTTAGAAGTCAAAAAGAGTTCAGAGCAATAAAGCTGCCACATTGGCCTTGATTATTTTGTTATTTTATTTATTTATTTATATAATTTTTTTTAAAAAATTGATTTATATGCCGCCCTTCTCTGGAGACTCAGGGCGGCTTACAATGCGCTAAGCAATAGCCTTCATACTTTTTGTATATTTATAGAAAGTCAGCTTATTGCCCCCACAAACTGGGTCCTCAATTTACCTACCTTAGAAAGGATGGAAGGCTGAGTCAACCTTGAGCCTGGTGAGATTCGAACCTGCAATAATTGCAGGCAGCTGGTGTAATAACAGGGTGCTTTAGACCACTATACTACCAAGGCTCCTATAATTGCCTATCTTTCAACCAACTCTAGGCAGCGCCAAATCAAAAATTAAAATGATTATATAAAATCATTTTAAAAACAACTATTTATTTAAAATATTTATTCTATTGTTATCATATTGTAGGGTAGACACTTAGTCCAGCATACCTTCCGGATACATAGTTGTAATTAGCTGATATTTAGGGGGTTGAATTTCCCCCTGGTTCATCAAGAAGTTCCATGATTGGTAAATTAACAAATTGACTAGGGCCACGTACTAGAGTCTCCTGGACCAATGGGGGCTATTAGTATCAGATGAGCCAGTCTACCACCATGTTTTGGATCTCTGGATTTATTTCACTGAGTCCCACTGTCTGAAAGGAGGACATGTTTGCCTTATACCAGAGCCTAGATCAGTGATGGCTAACCTCGGTGTGTGCCCAAACCCTCAACACGCAAATGCAATGCGTGCATGGCCTCCGCATGCCCCCCGCGCATGTGCAGCAGAGACCTGACAACCAGCTGGCCGGTGGGAGGCATGCACGCATGCGCGCCCGAGCTGAACTGGGGCAACGGCTAACATGCCCACAGAGAGGGCATTATGCGCCATCTGGGGCACACGTGCCATAGTTTCACCATCACGGGCCTAGATCTTACTCAGTTACAGACAGATTTTAGGACTCATGTGTCTGGTATAAATTTTGGATTTTAAGTAAGCAAATTCCATTTGCTTTCAACCCACAGGAAGGCTGATGCTATGTTCATTATTGAATTTCCACGTTAGCGGGATGTGGTGTTTCTCTGGCTTGGGGCTGGTATGACCTGTTTTGGGATCTCTCCTACTCTCTTAGAGTTTGTGACCCTTCCTGCTTTTGTTGGCTAATGACCTAAATTTTCTTCAGTTTGCTCCCCCTCCCTTCAATAAACTTGACAGAAGGAAGGATGTGGATTTAGAATCTTTTCCAATTCAGTATTTCCAATTCTTCAGCTACAATTGTCTCTCAATGATCAAGTTAACTACCAACCTCTGGTTATGAATTGAAAACTGCCCTAACTACCATCTCCATGAAGCTTGGCTAGCATGTTCAAGCTCTGTTTAAGCTCCCTTTGTTCCGGAGCAGGGGTCAGCAACCTATGGCTCTGGAGCCGCATGTGGCTCTTTCACCTTTCTGCTGCAGCTCCCTGTCACTCAAAATATGTGTCACAACCACTAATGTGCAACACCTGCCAGCACGCAATTCAACCCCCTCTGGCCTACCAGAGCTTTTCAACCCCAGGTAGGCCAACCATGGATAAATCCAAGAAAAGAAAAGCTTCAGAAGAAAACAGAACGTTTAACTGAACTACATATGCTAGTTTTGTGGCCACTCAAGAAATACTCAGGCATGGGAAGGGTTTTGTGGCTCCCGGTGTTTTCTTTTCTGTGGGAAACAGGTCCAAATGTCTCTTTGAGTGTTTAAGGTTGCAGACCCCTGTTCTGGAGGAATGAGTTGATGTAGATTGTTTGGTCCAAAGGACGGAACCTTTGCAAAACTGAGACTCTTGCAGATAAAGCTGTTGCTTCAAACACTCTAAACAGCAATATCTCCATTTTTATTTATTTTTTGTCATTTGGGATTTCGTCTCCATTTTTGTCTATTGGGGTCCTTGAATTTAGTGCTGCCAGGGGATAATTAATAGATGAGAGTATTGATCAGATCTAGGGCTGCCTGAAGGAAGGTTTAGATGGTCAGAGAAAAGTTTATTCCTCACCACTTCCAAGCCTCCCACTCTGTGGTCTTCTCTCCTTCTCTCATTAGATGTGTGGTCTCTGTGCAAGACCACAGTCCTGCAGATATGACCTAAGAAGGCTATTGTAGAGAGCAACAGAAATGATCTTCAGAAGCCATTAAAGAAACAACAAGGAAAAGGCATTCTTTAAGCCCTAGGAAAGGATATGATGTTAGGAAGAAATTCAGATTGGCTTCTCCTTGACTCAATGGCATATAAGAGGGAAAGATGTAAAACATAAGCAGACTTGCAAGATTATATTATTATAGCCTATCTCAATAAAGTATAGTTTTGCTCTTCCAATGGGAGTCAGTTTCCTGATCTGGGCTACCTCTTAGGGCTGGCAACTATGCCCTCAGGATATCTGGAAGACAAAACGTCACTGGGCTTCCAGGAATTAATATTTATCTGATAAAATTAATTTAAACCAGATTGGTATAATGATTTAAAGCGCCAGGCTAGAAACCGAGAGATTGAATTATCTGAGCCACAAAGTCAGTTGATTGACTTTGGGTCAGTCCTTCCTTCAGACCTAGGAGGAAAGCAATGGGAAACTGTTTCCGAAAATCTTATCAAGAACACCGCAGGTAGCAGCAGTCCAGCCAGGTACCAGGAATCAAGACCAATTCAAAGGCACACAAAGCCAGTTTTATAGCTTGGGTAATTTTGTTCCATCAGTGAAGAGCATGAGAGGTGACCAGCACCTGCTGCTGCTTGTTTGTTTCTGTCCTCTCCTCAGTCTGGGCTACCTAGTTTCCAATGGGAACAGCAATGAGTAACTGTGAAAAGTATGCAGCACATGGTCAGCAGCTTGGGAGTTGCAGTACTGATAATACTTTACTTAGAAGGTCATGGTGCGGAGTTAAAGGTTCTTGTTGCTGCACAATGAGAGGTTAACCCCCTTGCTCATTGTCTATTATTGAAAAGATCTTCCAAGTTATCCTAGGAAATATTTTTTTTTAAAAAAAAAACTAAGTACAATAACCAAGGTGCATTTGAGATTCTCATGACCTAGAAAATGGCAGCGAAATTCATAGGCAAGCATATTCTCTAGAACAAGGAACTAGAAACAACAGTTATCTCCTCATACATGAATTAACATTAGGGTTTTTTCTAGTCCTTCCTCTGCAGTGAGATGGAGGAAAACATCTATTTCAGAGTGGCCTGCCTCCATCATAGTAAAATCAGAAGGTATCCCAACATAGATTGACTGAAAGACCAAGCTACGAGTTTAACTACGATGTGCAGTCACATTAATCATTAAACCATACCTTTTATCCATCAAAATGGCTGCTTCACAGGGCATGCTTAGCAAAGACCAAATAAATCAGATTATAACTTAAGTGTGACGCACAAATTCTGCAAGTAAATTTCACACATATGGAAAAGATTTAATACATCAGATCTGACTCCAGGTGATTGTTCCATCCTAGAATTCATTTTGAGTTTTTAGGAATACAGTTTGGATCCTTCAAAGCAACCTAAGTTAGAAATTTCTCTGCATGTTTTTTTTTTGGGGGGGGGGAGAGGTCTGGATTTTTCTACTGTCTGCCCCTATTCATTGGAAAAAGGTTATCAGTCACACCATTCCTCACACAGCGCCTCCCAGGACTTCCCCCCCTCCCCCAGCTACTGGGAACAATAAGCTTCCCCTCCCACCCCTACTCTCAAGTGTAAGCATGCATTCAGCCTTTAAAAGCACACCACTAGCCTGGAAGACAAGCTAATTCCTCCTTCTCTAAGGTGCAGGAGAAAGCCTGGCAAAGGAGGGGAGAGCTGGAACGCAGCCCACACACCCTGTATTAATAGCACTGGAGCATCAATGCTTAAAATAGGCTGCAAGGAGCAAAGAGGCGGGTCTCGGGTGACAGCCACCTATTCTGGAGATGAGCATCTATGATGCAAGAACAGCTAAAAGCCAATTTTAGAAACACACACCTAACAGGGGCATCTCCCCATAGGCAATGGCTGATACCCTAGAACGGATTTGAAATTGTTTGGGGTAAGGGGGGAAAAAAAGGGGAAGAAGAGTTATAGCAAGATGCCTTAAGGGAAAAGAGAGCTGGGGAGGAAATAGTGTAGCCTGCAGATTCTACCTCTCCACCCATGACTTATCATCCTCAAACAGAAGGATTTCTAGTTAAAGCTCAGCTAGGTACTGTCACCTAAGCAGCCTTAGCTACTCTGGAAAGTTAAGCAAGGATCAAGCTGGTTAGTACTTGGGTGGAAACTACCAAAAAATCCCAGATTATAGGCTAGATTAAGAAGCTGTAACAATATATCTGAAGAAGGCAATGGCTATCTTTTTTTCTGTCCTGTTAGCAAGAAGATTGCATGGATGTGTCCACAGAGTTGAGTTTTACCTACTTAAAAAGATTTGGAAAAAGACCACAGTTTAGGGCAGTGTTGGCGAACCTTTTTGGCACCGAGTGCTGAAAAGAGAGCGTGCACGTGCCTGGGCCACAACCCGGAAGAGGAACTGCCCAGGGCGCATGCGCATGCCCATGCCCGAAAATGAACTTCCGGTTTCAGCTACTGAACTTCCGGTTTCAGCCAGCTACTCTTCCGTATTTCTGGTGCGCATGCATGCGTGATGATCAGCTGACTGGCGCACATGCTCACGCAGGAAAATGGAAGACCAGCTTTTCCAGTTTCTGGCATTGCCGCATACAAAAAGGACAGCTGATTGTTGCGCACGCATGCATGCCAGAAATCCAAAAGAGGAACGGGTGATGCTGTGCGTGCTAGGTGACATGGCTCTGCGTGCTACTTCAGGCACGTGTGCCATAGGTTCGCCATCACGGGTTTAGGGCCTGAACTCAAGCTTTAAATGCCAAAGTTTGGTGATGGACCTTGCTACTACAGGGTCAAGGAACAGAAAGCTCTGTGCCCAAGATCCTGAAGAAATGCCGTCAGCTCAGGAGGCAAAAATGAACTAGATAGGCAAACAGATTGATATGGTATGCTGTGAGAAAGCTTCCTTCCTCAGTCCAAAGGAAGATTTCTGTCCCAAAATTTGCTAGCTACCAGTTGGAGAAGAGACAGGGATGACATCTACTTTCTGTTCAGGTCTGATAAAGTTCTGGGTGTTGAATTTAAATTTAATGTTAAAATGATATTTGAGAGGTCATTTAAAACAACAGTGCTGCAGTGATGGAAATATACCTTTGTATGCATAAAATTCCACAAAATCTTTAGTTAAAAGGACCTCAGCGCAGCACCTGGTTGAATGGACCAATGACTCAGTATGAAGGCGGCTTCATCTGCTCATAAATCTTGTCAATACAATTTAGATAGTTAACTATAAACTTAATTTAATTTTTACACTCAGTCTTTTTGTGTGTGTGTGTGTGCTCATTGCTTCACAATTCCTAAAACAGAAACTGTAGATGCTGCCAAAAATAAAAATAAAAATCCATTTAGAACATAAATCTGCAGGGAGGGGGAGAGGAAATATAAATCTGGTGGGGATGGGGAAGAAGAGAAAGACAGAATTAAGAACATTTGTTTAAGAATATTCCCACAATCCATTTATTTCACTGAGCAACATGAACAATGTATCTGATGCACAACTAGAACATCAATGCCTATAATTTTCTTAAACTTGATAACATCCAAAAAGAATGGATGAAGTTGACCTTTTTGAATCTTTTTCAGTGTACATGCAGAATCTGAAATAGTGACATTTGATTTCATACATTTGATTCCAAAATCTAATCTTAAACCATGTGAGCAATGCCAAATGGGACCTATCGGTAATACAAAGCTTTTTATTTCTGGATTTTTGTCTTCCCATGAACATTAATTATCATTCTATGCATCCTGAATCTCACTACTTTGTTTTCACATCTTTCTCCTTAGAATCAAATCAAATAGTAACAAAACTAGCTGGAGGGACTTCTGCAAACTTGAATGTCTTTCTAATCTGCTAATACTTTTTTTGGGAATGGATATTATGGTTTACTACACAAAGATCTATCTCCGAGAATAAACTAATTAAGATTTTTATTTATTAATTAATTCAATTTCAAAAGCTACCCATCCAACAGTGAACTCTCGGCAGCACACAATATTAAAAACAATTAAAACATGATACAAAAAGAAATTAAATACAAACAGCAGCCAAAAGGTATTATAATCCATTGGTGTCAGCATAACCAGGAAAAGGGAGCCTTCACACATTCAGGACTGCAGATATGGGCATATAACCAGGTTTTCAAAGCCTCCCAAAAAGCCAGAAAGGTCAGGGCTTCCTAATCTGAGGGTAGATGATCAAGAGGGTAGGGTACTACAGCAAAGAAGACATGCTTCCTAGTACCCAACAACTGGCATGGTCTGATGGAAGCTCATAATGAGAATGTCCATTTTGCTGGACCAGACAGGACAGGCAGAAATGTCCAGAAGAAGATTGTCCCTTAGGTAACCCACTCCCAAGCCATGAAGGGCTTTAAAGGTACCTACCTGTACCTTGATTTAGGCACACTGGCAATAATGGTGTTACATGTTCTGAATAGCCAACACCATTTGCAACCCAAGCAGCTGCATTTTGTACTAGCTGAAGCCTCTCAATGTGCCTCAAGGGAGTATTAGAGTGCATTGTACTAGTCCAAGCAGGAAATCACAAGGACATGAATGACAGTGAGCAGAGCCCCCCGGTTGAAAAATGAGTGCAACTGGCACACAATCTGTAAGTCTGTAAAGACCCTCCAGCTACTACCACCTATTCTTCCAGGCAGAGTTTTGTGTTCAAGAGGACTCCCCATATTGTATACCAGGCCCAGCTGAGACATGTCATCCCATCCAGGACCAAAAGTAGAAAAAACTTTGTAGTAGAAGGGCTAATCACCCAAAGCTATGCCAGTCTTGTTGGAACCCACTGAACCTCATTCATACCCCTACCGCCTCCAGGTAGTGAGATAAGATGTCCAGAGTAGACTAAGGTGGAGGTATCATCAGCATATTGATGTTTCACCCCAAACTGTCAACTCACCTCACCCAATGGCCTCATGTAGTTGTTAAATAAGAGAGAATAAAGAACTGAGCCCTGCAGCACCCCAAAAAACAGAGACTGTGGACTGGATCTATCATCTTCTATCAACACCAGCTGGAACCAAACGTAGAAGAAGAAGGACCAGTACAACACAATGCTGCTCACTCTTAACTGCTGAAGCCAATCCAGAATGATGTCATAATTGACAGTGTTGAAGGATACTCAGATGTCAAGAAAAGCAAGAATGTAAGCGCTGCCCCCATCCTGTTCTTGCCAGGTGCCATTTCATATCCTAGCCTGAATCCTGACTGAAGGGGATCTAGATAATCCACTTCTTCCAGAGCCCTTCGAAATTGCCATGCAACCACTTTTTCTACAACCTAAAAAGGAAAAGTTAGAGGCTAACAAAAGCTCTCCAGATTAGTTGGGTCTACTGATGGCCCCTTGACATATTAAGTCATAAACTAATACTAGTATGTGAAATAATAACAAATAATGGTATTGTATTAGGTGACTTCAGTAAAAACCTCTCCTTTACTATTGAAATACTAATCCGTCACATCTGCACAATACAGCAGAGAGGATCTGCTGCTGGATCAAGTTGAGTTGATCCAGCCATGTGCATCTACAGGTAGCAATATGATGGAACACAAATATGCAGTTTAAGAAAGAAAGTGGGAGAGTACATGGAAGTTCATAACCTGAGATTGATTTTGGAAACTATCTTAGTCAAAGTCCTTTTATCAAGATATAAAATACCACCAGGCAGGCATGGGGAAGTAAAGCCAATGGAGAAGGATAACAGGAATGTAGTTCAACAATATTGAAAAAGGTCATAGGTCTGCCACCACTCATTTGTTACTTTCTGTCAATGATGCTATTCCATCTGGTGTAATCTGCATACTAGCATCAGAAACTCATAAACAGTTAAAAAGGGACATTTAGAATGCTCAGTACAGAAATGCTCATTGCAGGAATTTCTGCATAACATTCAGAGATGTTTTTGAACTCATTGGTCACCACCTTTAAAGCGCTCCATGGCATAGGACCCGGGTACCTTTGAGACTGACTTCTGCCACCAATAGCCTCCCACTGGCCAGTCCGCTCCCACAGAGAGGGTCTCCTCAGGGTGCCATCGGCCAAGTTATGTCGGCTGGCGACACCCAGGGGGAGGGCCTTCTCTGTGGGAGCCCCAGCCCTGTGGAATGAACTGCCCCTGGAAATGCGTAAGATCTCTGACCTCCATGTATTTCGCTGTGCCCTCAAGACCCTACTGTTCCGCCAGGCCGAGCTATCAATGTAATGATTTTAAATTGGGTGTTTTAAATTTTGGGGGTTTTAAATTGAGCTGTTTGTCTTTGTGCTTTTAATAGGCTGTACACCGCCCTGAGTCCTTCGGGAGAAGGGCGGTATAGAAATAAAATTATTATTATTATTATTATTATTATTATTATTATTATTATTATTATTATTATTATTATCCCCCTTCCCCCAAAGTATAAACATTGGTTCATTGTTGAATTGCTGTTTCTTCTTAAAAAGACTTTCCTAACATGTCACGTAATAGAAATCCATGATTCAATATCCTATCCTCTAGGATAATGGCGAATAGGTCACAGCCACCTTCTGGATGACATTCCTAGGTATGTATGAAGAGTATAATTGTATTCTTCTTTCAGACAATTTTCTAAAAGGATAAATATACTCAGTTCTTCCACCTGCTCATCATGAAAGCATTAATTTTCAGTCACCTGGTCATTTGCATTGCTCTTGTTTGTACCTTTCCCAACCCTGATAGACAAATTTACTTTTTATAGTGGTATCCAAACTTGAATAAGCCAATGCAGAATATAATGGATCTCTTAGGTATGGTTTGGAAATTATACTTCCACTGGTGCAGCCTAAAAATCACATCTACAAGTTTTTTTTGCAACCACATCACATTGTTGACTCATATTTACCTCATGATCAGCTACAATTTTAAAATTCTTCTATAGATACTATTTTTACAAGTACAGATCCATTTTTCTAATTGACGAAGATCGTGTTTAATTATGTTTCTGTTTCCTAGCACATTAGTTGTTATCTGATTTAATTTCTGTATCATCTGCAAATAGCAGGAGGGTTAAAAGCTAATCTTAGGCAGAATCAGAAACCAAAAACAAAGGCTTTTTTCCACTGCCTTAACATCCTTTCCTTCTCTGCCTAAAGGCTATGAAGCTAGAGATGTGAAAACAGCACTAGCAAAGGGCTTTTAAAGGTCATCCTGCTTTGTGGAAATCTATACAGGTAATCCTCCACTTATAACAGTTCATTTAGTGACTGCTCAAAGTTACAGCAGCACTGAATAAAGTGACCTATGACCATTTTTCACAGTTACAACCTTTGCAGCATCCCCATGATCATGTGATCAAAATTCAGAAGCTTGGCATCTGGTTCATATTTATGACAGTTGCAGTGTCCCGGGGTCATGTGATCACTTTTTGCAACTTTGAGACAAGCAAAGCCAATGGGGAAGCCATATGCACTTAACAACCAGGTTACTAATTCAACAACTGCAGTGATTCACTTAAAATTTGGCAAGAAAAGTCGGGGCAAAATTCACTTAATGGGGCAAAAAACTAAGTTCTCACTTAACAACATAAATTTTGGGCTCAATTGTGATTGTAGGTCAAGAACTACCTATACTACTTTTCCTACATAAGAATTCCATAACTGTCCATAAGCCTCTGATGCAGCAATTCCCTCTAAAACCTCAGGAGACTAGATAACAATAGTACCTCGGCATATTTTTTTATTCACAAATATTCCAGAGACACAAAATATTCCTTTTTACCTGAGAATGTAGATATTTTCAATTTCAGCAATGTGGAATCGACAAAGTTTTCTCAGTTGGTGGAAGAAACTCTTTAGGAAAGCTTGAGAAACAGCATTCTCCCTGGGTCTGCTTTAAAATTAAGCTCAGAACACAATACTATCATCCCAGCACTCAAGAATAGCAGGAAGGACTATAGTTTCCATATTACCTAGATTGCCTGGAACCAACGGCGCCGAGTTCAAAAATATATGGAAAATCACCTCTCTTTTTTTGGCTTCAGTATAGCTTCTTTAAATTAAGTTGAAAAATGCTGGGGACTCCTCTCTGCTTCAAAATCATATTTATTCTTTGGAAAGCCTTTTCCTGAAAGGTGCACAACTCTTAGTCAAGAGCTGACTTGACCCAGAAGTTAGGTACAAGGGAAAGGGAACCTGCTTCAAAAAGCAATGTTGGCTTTGTTTCATTTTCATTAAATACAAACAAAACATAGTTTATGCGATTACTCTCCAGTTATTTATTAATTCAGTGTTATTACTGGAGAGGCCCTAATAAGCCCTCCCCTCCTTGTGGCATATTGTAACAACTTGATAAGACAGAGGTTTCTGGGAACTATAATGAAATATTTCTTGGTGCCTGTTAACTCGTGAGGCCTTAGGCTATAACTTCTGATTTAGCCAACTTTAGATAATTCTTTTCTGCAAAGAGAAGTGACTTCACGGAGACAAGATCAACAATTAAAGTCTATGGCAGATCCTGGGTTCAAAGGTTTATAGATTGATGCCTGTCTACCCCACCAATCCCCTTTTAAAAGAAAATCTAACATTTAATTCCTCAGCAAAAGTAACTGGCTGGATCCGGCCAGTTACATTTCCCCACAGTGTCTGAGAAATCCATTGGGAGAAATGGAAATCATGGCTATGATTTCTGCCAGTCATATTTCCAATCAGGGCCAAATACAGTTATCATCCAAGTGGAGGCCCCTTTGCTTAAACATGCAACAGATTCTCTTCATGCACTCAACAACACCTTAGGAGCTTCCAATCAAAGACAATCTGGCACTCTCCAGATGTTTGGTCTTTAGTTCCCATTAACCTCAATCATCATAGCCAATAGCAAAGGCCTGTGGGAACTGTGATCCAAAATATCTCTTTCAAAAATGAAGACATGTAAATGTTAATTCTAGAGGTAATGCTAACTCAGGGAAGGCATTGTGAGAGAGCCTGGTTAATCCACAGTAGTAAAACATTGGAGAAAGCACCTTTTTCATTAAAATGTGTAAGGGTTTGTGAGTTGCAACTCCCTTCATCAAATTTATAATTTGACTGATTAGGATTTAAAGTAACTTTTACTCTCTGCACTGGCTTTACCTTTAATAATGATTTAAAGATTACCAGTTTTCCTTTACTTTTGTTTGGATTTTTTTATATGTACTACACTCACTTTTGGTAGATAATTTGGGCTGCTTTTTTTGTTAAGGATTTGGCTTTCTTCAATCAGCTCTTTTGTTGAAAATATGGCATTAAAATTGATTTAAGATGTTGTTAATCTCTAATTAGAGATATAGCTTTCTACCTTAAGTAGTTTTGGGAAGGCTGCGGTCATGAAAATTATTCATTGCATGAAACCAAAAAATAACACATCAAGTTGTGAAGGTGCACTAATGACCCAAACACATCAAATAACATTGGCAGCCCTTCTCTATTCAGACTCATTGATCATAGAATGCAAACAGCAGAACCTCTTGGAAGAGATTTTTCCCAGAGCTGAGGCCCACAAGCTTACAAACTCTCACCAATTCAAAAACATGAAATTAAACTCCATCAATTTGGCTCCACCAAAACGAAATGGCCTTGGTCCCTTCAGTTTGAGTAAACAAGACATAAATAGCCCAAGGGAACTTGAGACCACTTCACAGAGAGGAGAGGGGTTTCAAGGACAGAAAACAGTTTTTGTCTTCCTATAAGGCTTTGACTAATTTGCAGAAGATATTTCCTGTAATCTGCTAGGCTAGCACCTTTGTTGCTGACCAGCTGATCCTGTGAAGGAATGATGGTTCAGCTCACATCCTTGCTCTTCCAGTTGAATGGACCAAGCCTATGTAAAAAGCTTTGCTGGAAAACTGGGGGGGGGGAGGAATCACCACCATAAGCAGCCATAGATAACACTCCCTCAAGAGACCCGTGACAGTTGACTGATTCATACATTATGGAGCAGCGTGGTGCTCACTTTTGCTGCAGAAGCCGGCCTTCACGGCTTTCAGTTGAATTATTTTTTTGCTGATTAGATGTCTTGGGGTCCCACATGTGATCCATAATCCTCCTCTTTCTAATGAATATGGTTTAGGGATCTAGTAACATGCTAACACCTCAGTATGAGAAACAATATTAAAGAATATGATATACAAAAGGAAACCAGGTTTGTTAAAGTAGAATAATGATCATCCTTAATTCCTTACAAACATAGATTGGAAATCTTATGTTGGCTATGGAAATAAACTGGTAATAAGCCAATTCATAGCTCTATGTACTATGTTTATTATACACCATATGCACCTCATTCATTAAAAAGGCACAACCATCAGCAAAACTTGAATTCAATGTTCTTCTTGCCACTGGAAATAATTCAGGTCTTGGACTGCCAATTGCCATGTGTTTTTTCATGAACTTGCAGAAATACCAACATATGAAAAATGCCCCACTAATTGTACAAGTTCAAGGCTGTAAATAAAATGACAGGGATTGCATGCACCAATTCCTGTATGGAGAGTTTTATGCAGGTAGTCCTCAACTTACAGCTATTCATTTAATGGTGGTTTAACACCATGAACATCTGTGGAAAAAGGGAGTTAAAATCTGTACTCCCAGTTACAACGATCACACCATCTCTGCACTCCTGACTGCAATTCAAGCACCTGGCAATCAGCTTGCATTTAACAACCAGCTGCAACGTCCTGCAATCATGTGGTTGTGATGTGACCTTTTTTGCTGATTTCTAGCAAAAAATTGTCCACTGGATATGTTGAATCCACTTAACAACTATGTGATTTGCTTAACAGCCATGAAGATTTGCTTAACATTAGCTGTAAAAGATGTTGTAAAATTGGATCCGACTTGACTTATGCCTGCAAGAACTTATGATGGAAATTCCAGTTCCAATTGTGGTCATAAGTTGAAGACTACTGATATAAGTGGTTCCAGCATGTGATTCTCACATAAAATTACAGAAGGGTTATCAAAAAAGCGAAATGGATGAAAAACCTTACAGTTGAATCACTTTTGGCTCATTTCATCACTTGATGGTTACAATAGCAGACTACTACAGCATGTGGATCTGCAACCAATAGTAGTGACAGTCACAACATGCATACCCATTCAAATGCATTAGTTTTTTTGTGGTGGGCTCAGAGGTTAAAGTCAGCTTCCTTCTCACCCCATAACCACTGAACTAACACAGAAAAACCAAACAACATTTATAGATATAGGAACCAGACCTTCAAATGCATCTCTATTAGAACTTCAAAGCAGCAGGATACAGTATATAAAATGACTTTTCAAATAAAAATTCTGGATAAGCTAAGGAGCGAGAAAGAAAATTTATGAGGGCTTCAAAGCAGTCTTTTGCAGGAGAGGGTGAAAAAGAGTAGCAATCCCAATTTCAGGGAACAAAGAAGCTGGGTTGACCCAATACAACCTGGTTACTGAATTTACTCATTTTTGGGTTTTGGTTCATACACGTGACTTTGAATTAACCAAATAGACTGGGGGGGGGGGGTTGAATTAAACAAGCATAGTATACAGTGCAAATGCAGTGCCTAGATTGCAACTGACCTGGTTATGTGTATCTCATGAACTCAGCCAATGTGAATGTTCAGACTGGGTTGAGCATATGAAATAAAGAATAGCTAGGAGATGTTGCAGAGAGAGATTGCATTAATCAGAAGTAGGATTGAATCCCGAATCTCTTTCTTGATTACACACCATTCATATACACACCAATCTCCAGAATATCAGAAAAGAATGATGACCAGAGTACCTTTTCGAACATGCAGAGTGACTTTTCCTCTGTCTTTAGCAAACAAAGTAAAAAATCAAAGTACCCCCCCCCCCATTTACTCATAGCAAGAGACTCGGAACCTGTTGTTTTAGAAATGGGAGGAAGTTAAGCAGAGGGCATTCAGAAGAAGGGGGGCTGCTGCATGGAAGGAAAAACAGATCGGTTAGGAATCTTCCGTGGGTCCCTCGGTTAATTTAGAAGGTCAGATGAGGACAGAAGCGAGATATTCAGGTTGCGGCCGGAGGAGGTTAGCTTAAGTTCAGGTAGGTTGCCCTTGTGGATTGGGGTGGTGGGAAATCCCAGTGGGATTCCTGTTTATAAAGGAAAGAGACGTTACACACATGCCGAAGGAACCGACAGCGAGAGGCTCACTAGAAAGGTCGCCGGGCGGGAGGAGGCGCAAGCAATTGGGACCCACCTTCATAATGCCAGCGGCAGGGGCAGCCTTGGCCAGGACTGGGGGGTCCCTCTCGGCCGAGTTGTCGCGGCTGGTACCCGCCGAGCTTCCCGAAACGGAACGTGGCGAGCTCAGGTCGTCCGGAGCTTCTATAGCGGCCGCAGCACCTTCTTCTTGCGGCGGGACGCTGGGGGCCCCGGGCCGGGGCGACCCCGAAGGAAGGACACAGGGAGCCCCGTCCGCCATCCCTCCACGGGGCTCCCAGCAGCCGCACCGGCCCGGCCCGGCAGGAGTACTCAGCTGCTGCCCCAGTGGCGCCCTCCGCCTTGTGCGTCTCCAGGCACCGAGCGCTCCCGCTCTTGCTCCGGCGTCAGCGTGCCTTGTCTCGCTTCGATTTGCTCTGCCTTGCCGGCGAAGGAAGGAGGGTCGGACACAGGGAACGATCGAGGAGACGCTGCCGCCGCCGCTGCTGATGCCGCCGCCGGGGTAGAGGGATGGCCGGGGCGGGGCCAGGCAAAGCACGGCCGCCCCTCTCAACCTCTATCTCCAAATGCTCTGCGGCCCCGCGTGGTGGAGCCGCGCGCGCGCCTGTGCGAGCGCCACGCCACGTCTCGCCACGATTGTGCCGGGCGTTAAATACGAACGTGCGCCTACAAAGGCGACCCCCGCGTTAGTCGTATTCACACATGCAGACCCACTTCTCATTTGGTGATTGGAAAATCAAGCCATGATTTAGGGAACAAATGAATGGCTCTCTCAAATGAATAGCAAATTAATGTTTCTAAAATATGTACAAGCACACCTTTCTTTTATGTAATTCGAATGCAATTCTTTTCAATTAAAACAGTTTATACGCTCAACGAGCAGCTGCCATCAGGATCAAATGACTTGCATGTCACTGGGAATAAACCTGAGACACCGCAGGCGACCTAATCTAAAGTTGCCAAGAGAAGATCAGTGTATCCGTTTAAGAATCGGGCCTTCTAACAACGCTGGGTTTGAGCTCGGCTGCAGCATCGATTTTTGGCATCCTGTAGAATGATGCTCTTCTGAAACAAGGCCAGAGACTCCCTGTATTACACACACTTCATGGGTCAAATGCATAGAAGTGCGGATATCTTTTCTCCTATTCCACTGCATTTGTTCTTTAAATCAACAGGGTTGCCAATTAAATTAGGATTGTACAGTCCCAGTAGACAAAAGTTTTTAAAGAATTTCCCTGGGACAGTTTCCTAATTTTAACATTTCTACCCACAAACAAGGTGCTTGTCAGGAAAAATGTACAGATATCTGTCGTCAAGACAATTTCCTAAATTGATTCTCCAGGTAGGTAGGAAAATAACTCCCATAGTTCCAAAAGTAGTATGACAAGCAGCCATAATGACTGGGAACCATGGGAGATGCAGTCTGACACACTGGAGCATGGCACCTTGGAGACGCAACATACTAAGTAGACTAAAATGGAACTTATAATTTAGAACCTAACATCTTGTGGGAAGTAACATTACCTAATTAAGCCTGTGTGAAGCAAGGCCACCACATTAAGTCATGACATATTTGAAATCAACAATTCTGTTAACAAGGATTTAGGACATTATATAAAATGAACCTGTTAGAGCAAAGAGTAGCTGGGGAAATTTTCCAAGTGAAAATAGTTTTGGAACAAGAAAACAATTTAAAAACTGCCTTATCCACATCTTGACACAATCCGTGACCCTTCTCCACAAATCACTTTCCCTTCCCCCCTGAAATATGGAAGGACTTAATCAAGAATCAACCGTTGTATCTTATCTGGTCCTCAAAAAGAGATGTCTGTTGGAGACAGCTCAGGAGATGCATAGGGCCAAAACCAACGACTATGTTAATAATGACTTCAAGTATTACATGTTATATATAATTATTATATTGCATATAACTCTTCTTCCTCCAGATAGGCAACTAGGATAAATTAAGTACATTTTAGCTAGGCTAAAATTAAAAATTATATGCCATAAGTATAATATGTGCTAGGCTTATATATCAGCTTAGTACAGGAGTCAGCAACCTGCGGCTCTGGAGCCTCATGTGGCTCTTTCACCCCTCTGCTGCGGCTCCCTGTCACTCAAAATATGTGTAGCAACTGCCAATGTGCGACGCCCGCCGGCACGCGATTTATTGAGCTTTTCAACCTCCGGTAGACCAACTATGGATAAATCCAAGAAAAGAAAAGTTTCAGAAGAAAACAAAACGTTTAATTCAATTACATATGCTAGTTTTATGGCCACTGAAGAAATAGTCAGGCACGGGAAGGGTTTTGTGGCTCCCGGTGTTTTCTTTTTTATGGGAAACAGGTTCAAATGGCTCTTTTAGTGTTTTAAGATTGCAGACCCCTGACCTAGTACAAGCCATAATGATCTTACATGCATTTCATAATACCTTGCAAATGAAGGCAAATATATGTTTCCAGGATAATGTTGCAGGATTCAATCTGGGTCAGTCACCGTGACCAGAAATTTAGTCTGAGCTGTTGGACTTGTGCTGGAGCTCTGAGGATGGTTCTGGCACCCGAAAGGTTGGAAGACTAAACTTCAGGACCAAGATTGGATCCTGCAAAATCCTACTAATGCAGATTGTGTAATTTATATCATTTGCAATTACAAAATTTATTTGCCTCCCTTCTATCCAATGACATTGGGTGGCTTACAACATAAAAACATTAGAAGATAAGTAATTATCTGCTGTGTTATTGATGATTTTGTGTTATAACATGATATCATTTGCTCATTGCAGACACTCATAGTGTCTATAGCACATTAAGCCACGAACCAAAAACTCATATTCTGGCTTAGTATTGAGTCAAAAGTCTTAATGAAATTTCCAATATAATTTACTACCAACTACCTTAACCTTATGAAACCCCAGATTTTGTATTCTGTAGCCTCCATATAATTAACCATAGTCACTCTTCAGTGTATCCCTGGAAGATAGGTTAGCATAAACACCAGGGGTGAAATCCAGCAGGCTCTGACAGGATCTGGAGAACCGATAGCGGACATTTTGAGCGGTTTGGAGAAGCAGCAAATACCACCTCTGGCTGGCCCCAGAGTGGAGTAAGAATGAAGATTTTGCAATATCCTTCCCCCAGGAGTGGGGAGGGAATGGAGATTTTGCAGTATCATTCACCTGGAGTGGTGTGGGAATGGAGATTTTGCAGTATCTTTCCCCTGCCATGCCCAAGCCACATCCAATAAGCCACATCATACCCACCAAGCCATGCCCACAGAACCAGTAGTAAAAAAAATTTGGATTTCACCTGATAAAGACACTATGTAATTATCTTAAGTTTAATTTCTTGATGAAGTCCCAAAGTCCCAAACCAAATCAGGTATATCTGATTTCCCATCTAATTATGATTTGTAATATTTGATTGACACCTGAGTGCATTGTGTGAGCCAGAATAATTATTCAACAAACCATAGCTTAGCACAATGTGTTAACCAAGTTGTCTTAAGTCCTTCTACATGACCAACCCTCCCCACAGCAGATCTTACAAACAGATGGCCTGTGACTTGAGAAGGGCAGTTCCGTTAACAAGGCTGCTTTGTATTTGGAGTCATTGGAGAAAGTATTTTCTGCTGGTCCCCATCTCTGATGATGAGCTCTGGTAGCCATATTGGGAGATGAGTGGTTCTTTCATCAAAAGCTCTTCATCAAGATTCTCGCTTCCATTTAAGATCTTGTGATGGCCCCAAAATTGTGGCTGCCTAAGGATAAAGTCTCTTCTCCAGACTCCAGACTCTAGAGGCTATCTGACTAACTGCTGAATATTATTTTTACACTGGCAACAGGACTAAATTTCCCACAGCATCAGTTTAGTGGTAGCAAGGCAGACCATGTGGCGCATATAATGCTGTTCTACTGTGCTTCCAAAGCCTGCCGCCTTGGAGCATCTGTTTCACTGTTGAATAGCAGCGATAGCTCTGATTGAAAGAGATTATAACTATGACAGTCCAGTTAGACCCAGCTATCATATTATGTTGGGATGCCGGAGGACCCATGTTGGGAAACCTCTGTAAACTTAGCAGTTGCCCAAGAATTCCAGATGACAAGTAGCTCCATTCAAAGCATGTCAGTAAAGGATTTAAAATAGAATCTAGAACTGAGCTTTGAGGAGGCCATTCTTTATTTTCTTCTGCCCAATTATTCCAAATGTTCTCTACCCCATCCATACCTCCTATCTCATTTTCTGTTTTATAACCACAACAAAATTCAGTATAACTTCAAAGCTTACATCTGGGATGTTAGGTAAGCTCTGAATCACATTTCCTTTCCATATAATATTAAATCATTATATATTATTTTATTCATCCTGGATAAAGTCTATCAATGCATTCATTAAGGGTTGACACTGACTTGATGGCATTGATAAATCATGATTTATATGAAAGAGATTTAAAGCAAACCAAAAAAAAAAAGGAAAACCACTAATCTACAAGTTATCTCACAGCATTTCATCTTTACCAGGTAAAATCATCCTCAAATAAATCCATTTTACCAGCCCATAAAATAGTAGTAACTAATAATGTTCAAAATGATAAAAGACATGAACAGTGCTTTTGCATGACACACGAAGTCTGAACTGGTAGAAACCAGGATTAAAGTACTTGGGCAATTTTAGTATGTTGGGGAGCAACTGTGTTCAATGGTACCCAAGTTAGCTACTTTCACAGTGGTTACAAGATATCCTCCTGTGCTCTGTTTGTTTGTTTTTTTGCCTGCCACTAGTAATACAATCTCATGTCAAAAAAGTTTCTACCTGACTATAGATAAATTCAAATAGGCAGTTTCTGCAAACTTTTATTAATCAGTAACTCAGTTACCCAAATATTAAGAAAATTACATAAATATTGAATAATTGTATCATGGAGAATGCATTCAAAGATAACTGTGTGATTATAGCATTGCTACATATATTTGCAAGAGTCGGTTTGGTGCAGGTGTTAAGGCATGGGTGTCAAACTCGCTGCGTCACAGTGCTATCACGTGATGTTATTTCCCTTCACAGAGCTGGGGTGGGCGTGGCCTGTATGCGACGCATCCAGCCTGCGGGCCGCCAGTTTGATACCCCTGAGTTAAAGCATCAGGGTAGAGTTCTAGTTCTATTTTAGAACTAATAAAATTAACTGGATGACCTTGGGTCCCTCTCTGTCTGTTAGCTCTAAGGAAGAGACAGTGGCAAACCACATTCAGGAAAACTGCAGGGACTTGTCCAGTCAGTTGCCAGGAGTCAATCCCGACTAAAAGGGTCCAGATTATACATACATTTGCAGAAGCAACAGCCAAAACAAGTGACTGACACTCAGGTGGACAAAAGAAGGGGCAAAAATGAATTTTGAATTTTCATTTCAAAAATGAAATCCTCTTCATTTTTGTTCTATCATTGCTGATCTTAGGAATGTTCATTTTCAAGCCTGCACAAAATAAGGAACTTAAGTTTTGGGATATATATTATCCAAGAACAAACACTGGGTACAAAGTATAGTCAAGATGTTGCATTCAAGGTTTGATCAACATGCTATTCCTTTAAACAACTTAATAGGTTAAACAAGCAAGATTATTGACTAGATTTATACATCACTAAAGGAGGTTTGTTTTAGGGATAACTAAAGCTGGGATGCAAAAAGTCCAAATGACCATGAGATAACAGAAAAGAGATATAGAAAATTCTAATTCTTTGCTGCCCTCTAGAAGTCATTTATATGTTTGTAACCCATATCTCATAGCCTTAGTTTATATAATTAATTTAATTTAATTTAATTTAATTAATTCAATTTATATGCTGCCCCCCTCCGAAGACTCAGGGCAGCTCACAATACATTTTAGAAAATCATTATAAAAAAAAACATTTAAAAATTAAAAACATTAAAAACTCATTCACGCCATTCATGGCCGGATCTCGCCAGATCACAAGAGCGAGATCAATGGACCCAGGCCTGCCAGAAAAGCCAGATCTTCACCGCTTTTCGGAAGGCCAATAAGGTGGGGGTAGTCCAGACCTCAGAAGGTAACTGGTTCCAGAGAGCTGGGGCAGCCACAGAGAAGGCCCTCCCCACCAGCCGGCATTGTTTAGCTGACGGGACCCAGAGGAGACCAACTCTGTGGGATCTTATCGGTCGCTGGGAAAACTACCCTTGACTGAATTTGTCCAATATTCCATGTATTAAACCATGATTTACAAATAGTAATTGTGATTGTTATTATGCAACATGCTAAATTTAAAAAGCAGAAAACTACATTATGCAGTATATATGAACCTATTATCTTTCAGTTTAGGGTTAGTTTAGTTTGGTCACGGACATAATTCATATTTACTACATACTGTTCAAAAAAGTATATCAATAACCTGAACACCAGCTATGGTATCAAAGCTAGACATGTAGCTCCATGCTTGTAGGTTCATACAAGAAAGACTATCTGAAAAAAAGGCCAACTCCCTGATTCCCCCTCCCCCCACACCTGCTGTAACCAGCATTTACTATTTCATCAAGTGGCAGCAGCTGAAAGATAAGGTAGAAAATAGGCCCAGTCCATTATTCTTGTCAGATTTGTTCTTTTCTTAAATTATAAGTAGCTGGCTATTACTTAAGAATCAATACTTAATTTTAAGAGGTGGTGCTTAAACTTGAGGGTTTTTTTCACCTTTCAGTCCCATTCTCTCTCTTTTAATACTACTTCATTTGGAATGTTCAACCAGTGTTAAGCCATTGTTTGCTTAATTCTAGTTTACTCAATGAAACACAATTGGTTCAGTTCATACAACAAATTACATCCGCTAAAGTCTGCTGCAAAAGGTCTTTTTGGCCCAAGAGCAGGTCAAAACCACTGGGACCAAATGCCATCCATTTTAAAAACTGTTTCAGATTCTTCTGATAAGGAACATGGAGAAGCGTTCTCAATTACTAGAGAAATAGCAAAACAGTATACAGTATAGTATGAATGCAACAACAAAGTGCATTAGTTGCCCCTAGAACACTGTGGGGAGGGGGTGGTAACATGGGATCCTCAAATGCAGCTAAACCATATTTCCTAACAGCGCCTCTCAAAGTGGCAGATGGGGAGAGATATTGTGATCTGTAGTTCTCCAAATGTTTTAGGAAAGAAGTTGACTTTGCAAGCCAGTAGCCTAAATGTTTATTTTTAATAAACTTTTTAATTAACCATTTAACCCAGTGGTGAAATCCAAATTTTTTTACTACCGGTTCTCTGGACGTGGCTTGGTGGGCATGGTATGACTTGGTAGGTGTGGCAATGGAAGGATACTGTAAAATCTTCATTCCCACCCCACTCCACAGGAAGGATACTGCAAAATCCCCATTCCCTCCCCACTCCTGGGAGAAGGATATCGCAAAATTTCCATTCCCACCCTATTCTGGGGCCACCCAGAGGTGGTATTTGCCGGTTCTCTGAACTACTCAAAATTTCCACTACCGGTTCTCCAGAACCTGCTGGATTTCACCCCTGATTTAATCACTCTGTAGCTTAAGCAAGCATTTCAGGGACCCAGAATTGAACACTATGCTGACAAGTTAAGGCATCTTCCATTCTTCATGCTGCCAGAGATAATCTGGGAATTGCAATACCATTACATCCAGAGGGCAACAGGTTGAATAAGTTTAAGTTAAAGAAGTATCACTTCCAGTTTCCCAAGATGTAACTCTTCCTGTATGTTCCTTGCCAGGTGAAACCACTTTTCTGTCTTCCTTCCTTCCTGTAGGTGGCTGGGGCATTTTAGTGCAGCTTCAGACAAAGGACTCTTTGTGAAATTGCAAACTAAGATGTTTAGACTTAAATGGCACAGACAGACTTATCATGCCAAAGTAGAGGGGAAGTATAGTTGAGGGTTTTGCACATCCTTATTTGCCTTGTTGTGTAGACCAGTGTTTTTCAACCTGGCAACTTTAAGATGTGTGAACTTCAACTCCCAGAATTCCCAAAGCCAAGGCTGAAAAACACTACTGTAGCTGATTTAAAACAACTGATAGAAAAATAAAATCTTTATTTCTAGCATTTTTTCTTTGAGATAGTTTTTGCAAGTTTGCCAGTAATAATTACTGTGATTAAGACTGTCCAGCATAAGGAGACAATTGCAGGGAACAGGTTCTTTCTTGCCCTAGAGCTGACTCTATTGTAGATAGATGCTGCCCCCTCATGAGAGTTCACTCTCCTTATTCAGGGTTTTCGTAGAAGAACTCATAAACTGATTTGAGGAACATGCATTTGATTTTATAAATAAATGTGTGTGTGTGTATACACATATTTTAGAAACATACAAATACGTTTTGGTAATGTTCATTTACTCCTAAATGCACTCTGAGCACTCTGAGAGACCACAGCTTCATTTTGCACTTAAGACTGCTGGTCCCAGTTAGCCAGAGGTCTCTGCAGGCTCTTACAGGCATCACTAGAAACTAATGTATAATGCAAATAACATTTGTTTTTTAATCAAAGCAAGCTGGCTGCTCAGCTTCTTCTCGGCCTACCCTACCCCAGGACACCCTTCATCTTTGGACACTTTTTAAAAAATGACTCTTAAACATGCAAATACAACCATTGAGGTCAGTAAACACAGCCTATATAGAAATCAGCTGTGTCTGAGAAAACAGGTTTTGGTGTTTGGAACTTATGGAGGGCAATGTCAGCACTGGGTGGTCTGAACTGTGTGTTCTGCTGTGGGGAAGAGGGACTCTTTTTGACACATTTGAAATTGGAGAAAGAGTTGGAGATCTCACCATTATAGGTTAAAGAGAACAAACCACCAGGCTATAGGTTGCGCAGATGCCTGTCCAGGGTGAAAAAAATGTTGATATTTGAGCGCTCTCTGCTGACTGCATTGTGAATATACGAGATGGCAGGGATTTTTTTAACCTTCTGTTGCAGAAATGGGAAACAAGTAAAAGTATAGATACACATTCAATGTGAGCAGTTTTGGCTCACAATACACCAAGCTTTATATAGCCACTCTCAGAATGCCCTTCGCACAAAGCAAAATTAAAGCAAGTAGTAAAATGAATGCAAGTGGCTGTTTTTAATTTATTCTCAATCTATGTTAGTGCTGGGTCCAGTGCACTAAGGCAAAATACTTAGAAGAATACAAGTGAAGAATGCTAGCCTGTTTTTCACTCTTGTTCCTACTTGTTCCAGAGAATAGAACAACTGCAGGGAATGTGAATATCCAAAGAATCAGATAATGTTCTGGATGGATACATTTAGTAATATTATTCCAAATGTCCAAGAATGGTTGTCAGAAATGTGTGATTTATCTGCTTTGGGAAAGGCAATATTCCCTACTAATCAAAGGATGTAGCAATATGTGTTACTGTGGCACAATTCTGCCCCATTTATCAACCAACCAACCATCCCACCCACCCACCAACTCATCTATTCTCACTTATAAAATCTCACTCATTTTTTCTAAGTTGAATGTTTTCCTCTTCATTTGTTTACTGAAAATTGGTATCAACGGAATAGGGAACTGGAACACAGAAAGCACAGAAGGGCTCATGCAAATTTAGTAAGATCTACAAATCTTTGTGTGGCCATTCAAAAGTAAGCTATGGTATCTTATAGCATCATGGAATTGTTTGAATTATTGCCTTAAAATACAAACCTAATGCGCATTGGGCATCATTTTTTCTGTAATGTAGCTGACTTTTCATATGTAAAGAACTAAGTCACCAAAAAAATAAAAGTATATTAAAAAGTAATAGTTTTAACTGCTTTCTGTGTGACACAATATGTATCAACACCTCTTACATATGTAAGGCTTCATATTAAAGAAAAATCCAGCTGCTGCTTGAGAAAAGCAGCAAAATGAAAACAGGAAAACATAGTTACTATTTGGGGGGGGAAATGTCTTATCAGCTGGTTGTTTTATTAAATAGCAGTCCACAAATAAGGCTAATCACAACTTTGAAATATGTTGTATTTTACGGTACACAAAAGTTTAAATTGCCAAAAGGCATGTATTAAAATTACTCAAAGAAAAAAAAACCAAATTGCATTAAGATAGGTTTGTGAAGTGTGTCACATGTTTGAAAAGTGAAACAGCCACACTGATGTGATGTAATACCTATACACGGGTGCTAATTGTGTCTCCCACAAATATTTGCAAATATTTCTCGCCTGGATTACTGCAATTCCCTCTACATGGGGCTGCCCTTGAGGTGTATCCGGAGGCTCCAGCTGGTCCAGAATGAGGCCGCATGGGTGGTTATGGGAGCTCCCCATTACTCCCATGTAACACCTGTTAAGTATTAAGTAACAGTTTAAATAGACCTATCAGGAATCAATCCTGAGCGCGGGAACTTTGAAGAAGCGTCAGTGGCTGAAGCCAGGGACAGCTCCCATATAAAAGGAGCTGCCAGCACCACTGCATATCTGGAGTTAAACGGGTTATTTTATAGCGAATTCTGTCCTTATTACGCCCACGACAAAGCACTGGCGACGAAGGTGGGATTCTGAAGGACGAGAGAACAAGAAACTCCAAGCAATCACAGTCATCAGATCAACGATACCGTATCGGTAGATCATTGGCTACGAACATGTCTGCCATCAGCCCACCCACACTGTTCAACCCAGCCGGGGAAGACTAGGCAGCATACATGGAGCGTTTCTATATGTTTATGGAGGTGAATGACCTGTTGAGCTTATCTGAGCAGAGGAAAAGAGCCCTTTTCCTCACACATTACGGACCGGCAGTGTTCAAGATGGCTAAAGTGCTCGCCGCTCCGGCTGACCTGAGAACGATGACCTGGCCAACCTTGCAAGACATCCAAGGTACATTACGCACCGCAAGCATCCTCGCTGGTGAGAAGACATGAGTTCTATCGGAGGGACCAGAAGGAGGGTGAGACAATAAGTGAATTTGTGGCAACACTAAGGGAGATAGCTGCCGCATGCGATTTCATGAGTCTGGAAGAAGCCATGAGGGACCGGTTAATACTGGGGCTGCGAGACCTCACCCTACAAAGCAGACTGCTAGCTAGACCCCAGATTACATTCAAGGGGGCATTGGAAGAGGCATCGACAACCGAAGCGTCACAGAAATCAGCGGCGGCTATGAAAAAGATGAAAAACGGACCGCCCAGTAAGGATGAAGCCTCCGTACATTATGAAGAAGCAGAGACAGACTCAGACGAAGAGGAAGGAGAAAAGGTCCATCACCTACAATCTGAACATAAGGAGAAGGGACGAGGAAAAGAGAAGAGAGAGACCTGGTGCTCAGGATGCAAGGGCAACCACCCACGATCCAAATGCAGATTCCGCAACGCGATATGCCAGAGATGCGAGCAGAAGGGGCATATCGCAAGGGCCTGCAGGGCATCCCAACCAGCAGCCAGAAGGAAGTGACCAAACCATTCACCAACAGGGAACAAGAAATTCTAACCCAGGAGGAGGAAACAACAATGGGGACGGAACCAGAGGACTGAGAATCACAAGGCAGACCGAGGAGAGACCCACCAGACCATCGTGGTGGGCCATGCCAGCGCAGGAAAAGCATACAAGATGGCAGCGACCGTCCTCATCGAAGGAAGACCATGCAAGATGGAGGTTGTCTCGGGGTCTAGCCTATCAATGGTCTCCTGGATGACAATAAGAAAACTGATACCGCACATCACCAGCCCCGATCTCCAACGACGTTTAACGCTCATCGATTACCAAGGGCAACAGATTCCCGTAGTGGGCATGGGGATGTTCAACATCATGTATAAAAACTTCAAAGCCAAGTTGCCACTCACAATAGTGAAGAGAAACAGACCCAGCCTGTTGGGTATGGAGTGGTTCGAATCGCTACGACTCACAATCACCGGCATCGACCACATCCGAGACAACGGCTGGTAGGAAGACCTGATGAAGGAGTTCGCGGAAGTATCTAACGGTGAATAGGCAAGTACAAGGGGTCCCCAATAACGTTCAGCCTAGATCCCCAGGTAGCGCCTGTCTGGATAAAGCCCCGAAGGTCCCATTTGCTCTAAGGCCTAAGATAGATGAGCAATTAGACAAGCTAGTTGCTCATCTATCTTAGATGAGTCTTAGAACCTACCACCACGTGAAATGGGAAACCCCTATAGTGACACCCATTAAGCCAGATGGATCAGTACGTTTATGCGGGGACTATAAAAGTACCATTAACAAGGCGCTCCAGCAAACCGCATACCCTGTACCAGTAGTGCAGCATCTGTTGCACTCGTTGGGCCAGGGAAAGATTTTTGTGAAACTAGACTTGGCACAAGTGTACCAACAACTCCCCATAGACGAAGCCACCACAGAAGCCCAAACGATCGTCACACACAGGGGGGCATTTAAATGCAAAAGATTGCAATTCGGGATGAGCGTAGCATCTGGCCTGTTCCAGAGCCTGATGGAACGGCTGCTGCAAGGAATTGAAGGAGTTTCCCTTACTTTGACGATGTCCTTATATCAGCAAAAGACCTACACCAACTGAACCAGAAGTCCTGGTGAGATTTTAGAAGATGGGGCTTAAGGTGAAGAGGGAAAAGTGCCACCTAGCAGAGACGCAGATCAAATTCCTGGGGTACCTAATCGATGGGTCGGAAATCAGGCCCACAACAGGAAAGCTAAAAGCCATAAAAGAGGCCCCCACGCCAAAGAATAAGACGGAGCTACAGGCATTCTTGGGGTTACTCAATTTTTGTAACATATTCTTACCGCAGAAAACCACTACTGCTGAACTGCTCCACTGACTACTGGACAGAACGGCGGAATGGAGGTGGGGGGGGGGCAAAGAAAAAAAGGCATTCAAGGACATCAAAAGACTGTTAACTTCGGATAGAGTACTAGTACAATACAGCGGGACATTGCCAATAAGACTAACATGTGATGCGTCCCCTTTCGGCATTGGAGTTGTATTAAGTCACACCTCGCCAAACAGAAGAGAAGCCCCCATCGCATTCTTTTCCCGGACTCTATCAAAACCAGAACGTAACTACAGCCAATTGGATAAGGAAGCATTGGCTGCGGTAGCCAGAATTAAAAGATTCCATGAATACTTCTATGGGCAAAGATTTGAACTCATAACCGACCACAAACCGCTATTAGGTATCATAGCAGGGGACAGACCCACACCCCCCATCCTATTGCCCAGAATGCTGAGGTGGATAGAATTCTTGGCTGCATACAACTACACACTTCAACACAAACCAGGGAAAACGATTTACCATGCTGACACACTCAGCAGATGCCCACTCCCAGAAACAGGGGAAGATCCGGCCCCGACAACAACCACACTACTCATCGAAATGATGGAAGAAAACCGGATAGCGGCAGCAGATATCGCAAGAGCTACCGCTAGAGACAGAACGTTGGCGTGAATTTTGAATTGGATCTGGAAAGGGTGGCCAGAGACAGGCATGGACTCAGAATTCCAGCCATTCAAAAGGAGACAGAACGAACTCTCGGGACTGAGGGGTTGTGTGTTATGGGGAGACAGGGTCATTATACCAAACATGCTTAGACAGGTATACTGAAAATGCTACACAAAGGGCACCCAGGTATCGTAAAAATGAAGGCCTTGGCTAGGAGCTACGTATGGTGGCCCGGGATGGACAAAGAAATTGAAGAATGGGTATCTACCTGCGAGCCTTGTCAAGAATCCTGAGCAGCCCCAAAATCAGCGCCCACCCACGATTGGGAGAACCCAGGGGCACCTTGGTCTAGATTACATATCGACTTCGCCAGGCCGTGCAAAGGGAATATGCTCCTGATTATCATAGATGTGTTCTCGAAATGGCTGGAGGTAGTTCTCATGAAATCCATGACATCAGAAGCCGTTATAATAGTACTAAGAAGACTATTCACCACTCATGGCCTACCAGACCTCATAGTCTCCGATAACAGGCCCCAATTCACGGGAAACTCTTTTGAAATGTTTCTAGCTGAACAAGGGATATGACACACATTGTCAGCACTGGGAAAACCATCAATGAACGGATTGGCTGAACGAATGGTCAGATCCACAAAAGAAACGTTAACGAGACTGGGCCCAGAGGACATACAAGCAAAAATAGATAAATTACTAGCAATATAACACATCACGCCAAGCGCTACAACCCACTGGAGCCCAGCAGAACTCCTGATGGGGAGGAAGTTGAGATCTCCACTAGATAGAGTACACCCCCAGTACAGCTCTGAAAAACCAACCGATTCTATGAGCCAAGTCCGGGAGTTCCAGGAAGGAGAGAAAGTCTACGCCAAGAACCTGAACGGAAGCCCCCTCTGGGTACCAGCAGAGATAACACAAGTAACGGGCCCGCTATCATAGAGTCCAGATGGAAGATGGACAACACTGGAAAAGGCACATAGATCAACTCCGAGGAAGGGTAATGAGAAACAAGAGCAAGCTGGAAAAAGACCGCCAAGAGAGATGGAAAGAAAGAAATACAATGGCAGCAGCGGCCCTATCACAATCGTGAATAGAAAATTCAAACCCGGAACGGAACACGGGAAACTTATCTGAAGCCCAAGAGGAAGAACCGGGTCCTGGAGAAGAATGCCAAGGACAGCCGAGGGGAGCAGAGAAAGAAATTGAGCAGAGTAGATCCAAACCAGTTCCAGAGTTCGAGAGAGTTCCAGAGACAGCAGCGGGAGACCAGCGGAACTCAACCTCTCACTCCAAGAACACAGAATCGACTGATCTGCGCAGGTCCAGCTGAGCCATGAGGCGTCCCGCCTACTTGCGGGACTACGTTGCCTAGAAGACACCGGATCGATGGACACTGAACTAGAGGGGAGGGGTGTTTAGTATTAAGTAACAGTTTAAATAGACCTATCAGGAATCAATCCTGAGCACGGGAACTTTGAAGAAGCATCAGTGGCTGAAGCCGGGGGCAGCTCCCGTATAAAAGGAGCAGTCGCGGCTGCCAGCACCATTGCGTATCTGGAGTTAAATAAACGGGTTATCCTATAACGAATTCTGTCCTTATTACGCCCACGACAAAGCAACACCTCTACTACGCGAGCTGCACTGGCTACCAGTGGTCCTCCAGATTCGCTTCAAGGCGCTGGTACTTACCTTTAAAGCCCTACATGGCTTAGGTCTGGGGTATTTGCAGGACCATCTCCTACCTGCCTCCCACCGTCCTGTCCGCTCACACAGGGCTGCCCTCCTCAGGGTACTGTCGGCCAGACAATGTCGACTGGCGACGTCCAGGGGTAGAGCGTTCTCTGTAGGCGCTCCTGTCCTCTGGAACGAGTTACCCACTGAGCTTCGGACGGCACCTGATCTCCGCTCCTTCGGTCGGGACTTAAAGACCTGGCTGTTTCAACAAATGGGCTGACTCTGATCCTTGGGTTTTATTATTTTGATTGTTGTTGTTTTAAAATTAAAAAATTAATTGGGTTTTAATTGATTTTACCTTTTATCTTGTATGGTTTTAACTTGTGTTTGCCGCCCTGAGTCCTTAGGGAGAAGGGCGGCATATAAGTTTTTGGTAAATAAATAAATAAAATAAATAAATTTATTAATGTACAAACTGTGTAGCTCATGTTTCTTGTGAGTATTTCAACAAAATTACTGTATTTGTTCAGTTACAGGCACAATATTTTTCTCTCTGAATATACTGGGCACCTTGAGTAAAAAACCACACTAGTCACTACTACCCTACAATACTTTATTGTAGCACAAAGATTACAACATCTTTTTTCAAAACATGGTTATTTCATCAAAATAAAGATTTTTTTTTCACATAGATGGCTTTTGTGTAAAAAAAAAAAAACCTTAAAAGCATTTAAGCAATATATCTTGAAGTTGTTCTCCCTTTTATAGTTTAAAACAAAAAATGAAAACATTAGCTTTGTAAGTTTTTTCCAAACACAAACAATATATTTAGCAGAAAACTTTACTTTATATACCATTTAAACATTTGGCAAAACAATTCTTTAAAATAGTGCAATGTTTGTATGTCTCAGTTTTATGGATATCTCCCTCCTTCCACACTATGAAACAATAGCCAGATTTTTAACAGTTGTTCAGACAGACCCTTTGGACGAATGAAAGTGAAGTAGGCACAGTCCACCAAGAATGTATGTGCAATTTTTACTAAATTAAACAGAAGCACCATTAACAACATACTTTTGTTGCAGATCTTTTTTCATTTCAAGTGGGCATATCAATCTATATAGCAGAAAGCATCTCTGGGTCAGTTCTTTGTGCTGCTCTTGAACAGCAACCAATGGCATTAGAACACAACTTAGTTAAGGTGGGGACTGTTGCTTGTTATGGAGGAAAGGGTTCAATAAAACCTCAGGTCATGTAAATCACCGGCAGCAGGGAGCTTCTGTGGACGTGTGAGATTTTGAAAACTATTGTGAGCAAGCTCAGTAAAGAAGATGCAAAGTAGACTTGCTCATGTATAAAAAGCCTCTTACAAATACTCATTTATCCAAGATTAAATGGTGATTGTGTCATCTGATAGTTTAGCACCTTAATTTAGCTATTTGGTTTTTTTTCTGGAGAGATGTACGTATTTCCAGAGCACTGGGGCTAGCCACTCATCATCTCGAAATAATTGTCTTTGCAGCCATGTGAGTCCAGAATTACTTCCAGAAATAAAGATAATGCTAGAGAACTCCGGTCTCTTATTTTCTTTCTTTTAAAAAAAAATAAACGTCAAATGGTATAGTATTTATATCCCTTATATCTGTTAAATAATGGTATTTAACAGATATAAGGGAAGATATTGATGAGCACATTGGTGGCTACAGATATTGAATTGCTATGCAGTCTGCAAACAATGCAAATGTGGAAAATACTTCTATCACCAGGAAAGGGCCTTAACACAGGGGTAGAATGTATCCTTTTTGTGCAGAAACCCCAAATTTAATTTATGAAATGGAGACTCTTCTGCTGAAGACAGTTTTCTACTATAGACAAAGCAGAACCAGCAAATTTGTTAAAACTGGGTCCATACATTATGCTAAATCATAACCTGGTTGATTTGACTTCGGAAGAGTATAAACTTCACACTATGATTCATGAACCATACTTTATGGCTTAAGACAGTATGTGAATCAGGCTGCTATGACTTATCATTAAAATAAGATATGGGAAAATATGATTTACGTGATTCATATATAGTTATGAAAATTGCAAGTCCCTTGCAGGCCCTTTCCATTGATCATGATGGTTCAGAATGCTGGAAACTACAATCCAAAAAATCTGGGAGACTGCAGATCTACCACCTCTGCTCTGCATTTTTATTTGGAAGTGAATCCCATGGATAATTAAGAATAACTTTGTAAAATTGTGCTGATACAATAACTACATAAAATTATTAATTAATATTTGCTGTAAGAACAGTAGGGATGTTTTTGTGCAACTCAAAAGAATCTGAGACAGGAAAGAAAGAAAGAAAGAAAGAAAGAAAGAAAGAAAGAAAGAAAGAAAGAAAGAAAGAAAGAAAGAAAGAAAGAAAGAAAGAAAGAAAGAAAGAAAGAAAGTCAGCTAACATATAAGGATGATAAAATAAGGAAGTTGGGGCTAGATCAGCCACCCCTATAAATTGCTAGCTGGAATGATAAGTATTAGTGTCCATTACATCTGGAGGGCACCAGTTTGGCCTAAGATCTGAGAAGTTTTTGAACTGGGTATAAATGATACTTCCCAGGAACATTCTATCCCAGCTTAGAAAGTGATATTTGAGAAGCATTGTTGCCCACAGTCATTCAAATAAAGGCAATGAAAAGACTAATCAAAAAAATGAGAGAGAAAAGGCATCTATTAAGGATTTCAAAACTATGAATGAAAAAATTGAAATTAATGTAAATAAAGTTCAAAGATTTAATTTGTGCTAGAGGCTAAATTACTACTGCAGAATAACTGTATGGTCCTGGACACATTTCTTCAGGACTTTCTTATTACTTATACTAAAAATACTGTAAAAATAGTACTGCTGACTCTGCAACAATGACTGTATCACTGTACAGTGAAAGAAGATAGAAGTAAATGTATTATAGTGAGAAGGAATCTTTAAAAATTACTAAGTAGTATATGCTTGTGCAGAAGAAAAAGCTTATGTGTGTGTATATATGTTTTAAGCATGTTTTTCAAAATAATTCAGGAAGTCAGGAAAGAAATTTACTTATATCGCAGGTATTAGTAAGAAAAGTGAATTACAGTAGTGAAGCAACTAACCCACCAAAAGATCTGCAACAGAAATGCTATTGGGGGGGGGGGGGGAGAATCTACTTTCCAAAGACAATAGTTATTGATACATTTGCAGATGATTCTACTATAATGAATACACTATCCTAATGAGTATCATAGTTATTCCTAGAAATGACTTGTTTGAAAACAGAGTATTAGCAAAACGCAAGAAATTGTTTCAACAACAGCTGATCTTTAAGGATGACTTCCAAGTGACTAGACTTTGTTTACTCTAAAGATGTATATTTTCTAACCTTCAAACAGTTGTTATAAGAGTTACCGCCAGGGCAAAGTGCATGACATGCTTTTTCCTCACTCAGTCAGAAGTTGGGGGAGTTCCTGAGGAGTAAAAATTATTTAAGCCCCTCTGTTGTAATTTTTTTTGCTTAGATAAAAGTATCTAATCTTTATATTTTTAAATAAGCTCTCTGAAAAATGTGTGTGTGTGTTTGTTTGTTTTCAATGAACAGAGGAGGAGAAATCCTGCAAAAACTAAGATCCAATCCTTAGGCAATTTCTCCCCCATGGCCCTCATGACTTTTGTTGGGTAATTTGGCAATCCCAACAAAAATATAATTGGGGCTGGACTGGAAACTGGACCATTTTTCTAAATATAGCACCCGGCCCACAGATATATGTGTAAAATCTGTAACTGTTAAAATAATATGAGCTTTACTGAATACTAGGTATAAAAATAGTGCATATATGAATCTGTTTTTCCCAGTTGTTCAGCCTAATGAGGAGACATGGGAGAGAGGGGGGGGGAGGGGAAGAGAATAGAAATGTTTGTTGGGACATTTAGAAGTCAAAATGTCTTCTCTCTGTACTTAGCAGTCAAATCCTTGGAACTGCTCCCCAGTCACTACCCTCAAATTCGAGAAGAGGGAAACCATTATACTAATTGTAATTCTGTATTTAAATGAAAGCATCCTCCACAATCTGCTGTATTTGTGATTCGTAGGGAAAAAAGCATCTGACATGTCAAAAGCCAATAGCACTAAATGCAGGAGCTTGGAGGTAAGCAAGCATCTTGCAACAAGGCAAATTGAAAAAGCTGGAAGTAAGTGGTTAGGCATAGAACAAAGGCTCCAGAACACTTGGGCAGGGTTAGGCTGCATTGCATCAAAGGCTCAAAGAAAGCTCCCAAAGTGAATGCCTCTTTTACACAGAATGCTGCATATAGGCACGTACCCTGGAAGCGTAATGCAGGCATAAGCATACTGTTTATCTTGGAAGCAGCAAAGAATAAAAGTAAATCAGACACTAAATGACAAGGCTTTGAATAAGGCTTAGTCTTCTCCATAGCTCAGTCCCTTCTTGTCCCAGATACCAAAAGGCTTCTAGACAAGAAGGGCAGTGTATTACATTCTGGGAGGAGGAGGAAAGAGAAGGAGGGTTCCTAGTATAAATGAAATGCTAGCTTGGCAGAAGGAGACGGTATGCAAAAGCGGAAAGCCTGAGGCAAGCTTCTCAGAAGAGCAGATGGAAAATAAAGCGATACACTCTACTGCCTTCCCCATATGGGCAAGGGGAGAAACAGCACTTACTGTCCCTCAGGTACCTTACCCTCTCAGCCAGAGGTTCCCCCACAGGGTGAGGAAACCCATTCTTACAGCAGCTACAAACTCCCTCAGGGAAGGGCTTCTAATATTTCACAGTTGCCTCATGGTCTCTCCAGGGAAGGGGCAGGATCAAGACTGATTATGGGAGATCCACTGGCTGTCAATAGGGCGCCTCAGCAATTCCTCCACATGTCGTGCCACATCCATTGAATCATCCAAGTCAAATTCTCCTTCTGGATCCAGCACAGAGTCAGGACTGAGAAAGAGAGAAAGGAGCATCATGAAAAAAACTCTGAATTTTAAAAAAGATACTTCTGAAAACTTTCTCAAGAAGCTGTTTGGAAGAAGCTCTAACAATCTGGTTTTAGAAAAATATGCAGTCCTCTCAAATTCATTCATTTCCCCCTCTAGTTTAGAGAAGTGACTTTTCCTAATTCTTTAATTTTTTTTTAAAAAAATTCATGGATATGACTTTTTTATGTTTTTATCTTTGTTCATATTAGGGAAATACTGACAAATGGGATAAGGTAAGGTGAAATATTGCCCATACAGTTAAGATTACAGACTATAGTTGCAGCAAAAGCAAATGGGAAAAGTCTAAATTGAATGAATTTACTATTTTAGACTGTGATAAGTGGATTTAGGATCTCTTTAAAAAGATGATCTTTTGCATTAAAAAAAATCCCATGTAAATTTAAAAATTATATCAATAGGAAATAGTAAAATGCAGTGCAAAGGTGCAGAACTTTTGTTGATTAAAGGAGTGCAAAATGATTTGTGTGGAATGTTGAAGGACACACTCTCAAAATATGCACAGTCCCAAAGACAGAAAACACGAGAAAGGCATTACAAGAGTAAATGGGTGTCTTAAGAACCTGTAAAGCTTAAGGTACATTATTTAGCCCTAAAAAATCACTCCCTAAGTGGCAAAATATCTTCTCCATAGGACTCACATCTGAGCTCCATACATTCTAGGGAATCTCTGGGGGTCGTGAGATATTGGTATGCCACACTTTTTGTGCCTCTTCATTTTCTCCCTGCTTATTATTTTTCCTTTCTGTACAGGGACAGCATTCAAAAATAGAATACCCACTACAAGTCTATACAACCTCTGTCCATGAGTTGACTCAGCCTTCCATCCTTTCTAAGGTAGGTAAAATGAGGACCCAGATTGTGGGGGCAATAAGCTGACTTTGTATAAATATACAAAAGTATGAAGGCTATTGCTTAACGCAGGGGTTCCCAAACTTGGCAGCTTTAAGACTTGTGGACTTCGACTCCCAGAATTCTCCAGCCAGCTATGCTGGCTGG
>WNWU01013589.1:1838215-1862685 GCA_012654045.1 Ptyas mucosa | reverse complement strand
TTCGTCATCTTCAGGCTGGTGTTCTCGGCTTCGTGCTTCCAGGAGCATGCTGGAAGCCAAGAACACCAGCCTGAAGATGACGAATGAGACTTCGTCAAAACGTTGCCAAGACACTTCCAATTTTACGCGGGAGAAAACCTGAATAACCAAAGACATACATAAAGATATATATATATGGCCATATTAAGAATATAAGAAGAAGAAACATTTATGTAAAAGTAAATCATACCCACATTTCTAGCCTCTCGCACTAGACGTTGCTCATGGTATAGGATGTGTCGAATGCAGCGTACTAACTCCAGAGGGCAGTGTTTATATGTATTCTGTAAAGAAAGAGTAAACAACCTAAGAAAGAGTGGGAAACTAGTCTTTCACTCACAGCAAAGTTTGAAAACACCATCTTTTACTTTCCAAATTCCCAGCCTCTGTAACTCACCTGTAGCTGAGTGGCATAATGACCAAGTTTGATCTTTAGAAGGAAGCCATCCTCACCCACTTGGTGCTCTGCCTTTTTTTGAAGTTCCTGAATCAGTCCATCCAACAATTGTGCAGCTCTGACGCCCTCCTGAGGATTGTCAAGATCTATAGAATCCCTGAAAATTGGATCACAAAGCAGAAGGGTATGTATTGAGGACAGCAAAGGAACCTTTCATATAATCTGCATCAAAATGAGAAGGAAAAGGCAGCATATGTTGCCATTTCTGGATGTTCATACAATGGGCAGAAATTCTAGATAGTCCATGAATTATGGCCACAACTGGAACCATAATTTTCATCAATAAGCAATGTGATGTAAAATGTGATGTCATGTGAATGCATTGCTTAATGATGGTTATCAATGCATTAAGATAATCTGAGGGGCCTTATTCAAGACCAGAACAATGCAGCTAAAATAACATGCTTCTTGTATAACGCAAGACAAAGGCTTGTTTCAATTATAAAAGATACCGTATACACGCGAGTATAAGCCGACCCGAATATAAGCCGAGCCCCCCCCAATTTTACCACAAAAAACTGGGAAAACTTATTGACTCGAGTATAAGCCGAGGGTGGGAAATGCAGCGGCTACTGGTAAATTTCAAAATAAAAAGACTGGTCAAAAGTGCGAGGACCTGTCAGAAATCACTTTTTTCAGCCCTCTGGGTAGGCCTTTTGTGTATATGGACTACTCAGAGGGCTGAAAAAGTAATTTTTGACTGGTCCTCGCACTTGTGACCAGTCCTCGAACTTACGACTGTCCTCCCTTCTCTCTTTTTTTCCCCCCCTCTTTCTCATTCTTTCTCTCGACCCCTTTCTCTCATTCTTTCTCTCTCCCCTCTTTCTCTGTCTCTCTCCCACTCTCTCTCTCATTCTCTTTCTCTCTCCCCTTTCTCTCTCTCCACTCTTTCTTTCTCATTCTGATTCTCTCTCTGATTCTCTCTCTGATTCTCTTTCATTTTGTCTCTCTCTCATTCTGTCTCTGATTCTCTCTTTCATTCTCTGTCTCTTTCTCTGTCTCTCATTCTCTCTCTCTCACTCTCTCTCTGATTCTCTCTGTCTTTCTCCCATTCTCTCTTTCATTCTGTCTTTCTCTCCTTTTCATTCTTTGTGTCTTTCTCTCTGTGTCTCATTCTGATTCTCTCTCTTTCTCTCTCTCTCTCATTCTCTCATTCTCTCTTTCTTTTTCTTTTCTTTTCTTTTTTAATTTAAGTTTTATTAATTAGGCAGTACAGTGATAAATTACAAATATATCTTAGCATTACAAACATCTTTAATCCATTATCCATTGCCAGGTCAGAATCCTAAAATCAAATCCATATTATGAAACAAAGTGCATAGCTAAATGCAACCTCAGCACACAAACTGCACAGATCAAACAATGTATTTGAAGCTGTAGGTATTGTCGCAAAATAATCTTTTGCCTTTACAGCGGCCACATAGCTCTTGCCGGTGGGGTCTCTTGAGGTCAATGTGCCTTTTTTTCTGGGGAAAGGAGCAACGAGTCTTTGAACAGATATGGCATTGCTGCTGCTGCTGGGCAGAATATCGGATGGCATGCCCCGGCAGCTCGTCCTCAGCTCCCGCCTTCTCATCGGCACACTTTCCGTCCCCTTTCTCTATGGATGTTCCCTTTTCCTCGGACTCCTGGCCGAACTGAAACGAAGCTGGCCCTTCAGGGTGCGCCTTTGGTTTCTCCGCCGCTTCGGGCAAAGTGAAGAGGCGTCGACCGAGCACGGGTGAGTAGAAGCCTGGGAGTGGCGGCTCCCGGTTGATCCGGCCCGAAGGGCTTTGAAGTTGGATGGCCTGGGGCGGCCGGAATCCGAGCGAGCATTGCATTGCAGCGTCCGCCCGCAGGTTCACCTGGACGCCCACTTCTTTGGTGTTGGCTTTACGGAGCCGCGGGGTGAGGCCCGGGTTGACGTGCGACAGCAGCGCCTTTAGCTGCGCTCGCTTGTAAGTGTCCAAATAATCTGGCAAAGTCATTGGAGGAGTCGCGGAAGGGGCCGTGAGCACCCCTCGGTAGGGATTGGAGATGGCGCTGCATTTGCTTTGCTTCCAGCTCGGCTGCTTCTGCTTGGGTGGTAGTCTCGAGGCCACGTTGTGGCTTGGGGTAAAGCTAGTTCCATAACTTTGATAAACGCTGTAAGGCGGATAAACAAAGCGGTCCATGCCGGGACAGGGAGCCTGGTTTTCTCTCATTCTCTCTTTCATTCTTTATCTCTTTCTCTGTCTCAGCCCTTGCCATCCAGAATGAATGGTGCTGTTGTGACGGAGGGGAGGGGGCGGCAGAAGTGGGAAGAAGCGGCGTTTGCGATGGCTGGAAGCTGCCAGTGGCGCAAGGTAGCCCTCCTCTCCTGCCGCTTGCGACTCGGAGTGGTAAATGGTGACTGGTCCGGGGAGCAGCTGGATTTTGCTCTCCATTGTGGACGCCAGCTTCTGCAAAGCAAAATCCAGCTTTTTCTCTCTGCTGTAAGTGCGGCATCAGGACTGCTCCCCGGACGAGTCACCATTTACCACTCCGAGTCGCAAGCGGCAGGAAAGGAGGGCTGCCTTGCGCCACTGGTAGCTTCCAGCCATCGCAAACGTCGCTTCTTCCCGCTTCTGCCGCCCCCTCCCCTCCGCCACAACAGCACCATTCATTCCGGATGGCGAGGGCTGAGCTCTGTTTGCACCACCTGAGAGCCAAAAAGGGGCACGGGGGAGGGGCACCGCACCCGCCCACACCCCATTTTGGCTTTAGCAAGCCTCCCTGCAACCCCGGGAGCCAAAATGGTTGCAGGGAAAAAGGCATTGTTTTTCTTGACTCTAATATAAGCCGAGGGGGGCTTTTTCAGCCTGAAAAACGTGCTGAAAAACTTGGCTTATATTCGAGTATATACGGTAAATACCTCATTCCATATCATCCCTCTGCAAGGCTGAAAATGCTGCTGGACAACCAGGTTTTCACACTCACTTACCATGGCTGGGCTTCAATCCACTGGGAGAGGTAATGGCGAACCTCAATAGGGAAATGTTGTCCATATAAGGCCTGCATTTGTCTTAGAGCGTCTCCTTGAAGTTGTTGAGCTTGGATCCACACCGCCATAACTTAACACCTCCTAATGAAAAGAAGAAAAAGCATAAATGCATTGATTTTGGATTTTTTCCCAATCCCTTAATAATACTGCTGCCCCAGGTCTGGTGGCTAAGAGCGAGGAAGAAACATTCTTTAGAAAGGAAAAATCAGTAGCATTCTTAGCTGCTGCCCAAAAATCATGCAGATTTTTTCAATCATAGGGATTTTTGCTGCCTCTGGTATTTTAGTCAATTAAAGACCCTTGCTGCATTCATTTAAATTAGAAAAACAGACCAACAATAATAAGTAAATATACCTACTTCTGTACAAAGAAACATCTAATTTCTACAGAAAGGAATTGACATGAGATGAGATGATAAACAATCCCATGCTACGAATTATACAGAAACCCAATGTGCTGTGATGACGTGGAGTGAGAAGAAAATTGTACAAAAAAATTTAAACTGAGCACATAAGTGTACCATAAGGTGTAGAGCTTGGAATCCAAATAAATTACCTGATATGGGAATGGAAGTAAAAGTTAAATTGTTATAAGCCTCCTAAAGGCATCTTGCAGCAAGGCAAATTTAGAAATAAAATAAAATTGCAATATTCCAGCTGCAGCCTTACACCATACAATCTTGGGTAATCTGGGCAAGGTCTTTTATAGATCATTCATCTATAATGTTGATATATACATTTGGATCTGGCACCTGTCTAACAGAAGTTGCATCAAACATCAGACAGATTGGTGTATTGCAACAGTGAGTCACAAGGCTTAATACAAGCCATTGCCCACAAGTACTTACACTTCTACAATAGCAACTTGTGCCTATAGCTTTTGCGGCTGTTTCCCAGCTGCACTGACAGGAAGAAACAGTTTCCTTCCAGAAGATCAGCTGTCTCCAACAGCCTGCTTTCTCCCCCAATCATTCAACAGCAACATCCACCCACACACTTTTAGGTGTCTAGCAAGAATGCCAGAAACTATTGGATATGTTACTGAAAGAATTAGTTGGGGAAAAAAATTGCTTGATGTTTATTGTAAAGGCAAGAAAAACCTAGGAATAAATAAAGTACAACTGATGGAAAAAGAGAAAATCCCCTGAAATAGTCAAGTTTTGAAAATATTTATCTTTAACATTCTGATTCATTTTAAGTCAGGTCTATTTTCTAAATTTCTTGCAAATTTATAGTACCTACGTATTTCTTGGGTATTGCTTAAGAACCAAGTATTTCTTGCTTCTTAAAATACCTAATTAACATGTTACTATCATCCAAAGTTAGTTTGCTATGTTCTTTATATTGAAAAGTAACATAAAAAACCCTTGATCCAACAAGATCAAATCATTTGTTTCACAGAGTTATCCCAATAAGCCGATATTCTAGTTTCATCAAGAGAGCTTCTATTGTCCATTGATTCCAGAAAATAGCTTGGATTTCATTAGAATAGTGCTAAAGCAGGGGTGTCAAACTCACATCCCCACAGCAACATCATGTGACTTATCAGGACTTTTTTCCTCTTCGTTAACCCGGATATGGGCGTGGCCAGCACATCCGACCAATGGGCTGGGAGTTTGACAGCCCTGTGCTAAAGGAATGACTCTGAAAAAAGTGAACTTTTCAATTTTACATCCCCTTCCCAAGGTAGCCCCTAAGTAGGAAGAAATTTGAATAAATCTCTAAAACTTGGGAGGAAGAAAGTGCTTCTATCTAATGTTTATTTCCTTAGTCACCTGCAACAAAGTTAAACTTATTAATCAGGGGAGAGAATTTAACAGAGATGTTTTCAAATCAGAAAACTAATGCCAGAGTAGAGTTGGAAAAATCAGCTCCTGATAACTTCCTTCTAGTGCTGCTTCTCTATTTCAAAGTCAGTGATTGTATTCCTGAAACTAAAAACTGAAGATAACATATTTTTAAAAATTAAATAACGGATTTGACAGAGGCAACAGTTATTTGCTGTACTCAAAAAGTCAAATATACACAGATAAGCTACCTACCTATCCCCAAAGTATTAAGCTTTTTGGGGGGAAGAGGATAGAAGAGAAATAGGGAATAGCATATCTTAGAAGATGTCTTCCAAAAGCAAACCCAAGGGGAAGTTTTTGAAAGTGACAGTTCCTAAACATTAAACCCAGTTCCAACAAAGTTGGAGGAAACTTTCTTATAAACCAGAGTGAATGTTTCTTTTGCTTATTAGCAAATTCACCTGAAAAACAAACACTGGAATTGTAAAGACATTTAGTTAGTAAGAATACAATGCTGTCCAAAGTTGAATCTGAAGTTGTACCCACCTACAAATGAGAAGCAAGAAATCAAATTTTACTTACATATTGATGAAATTTAGTCCCCTTGGAGGTACCTGAATGAAATGAAGTTGACCAATTATTATTCAGTCTGCAGCTGCTGTTGCAGTGAGACCTTTCTTCTTTGCTTCTTCTCAGCCAATATTTGGCCAAAGATTGAGCACATTGGTCATAGAAGACTGCTGCGCTCAAAGATCGAGCACACTGGCTATAGAAGACTGCCACACTCAAGCAAGTTGCTAGCACTCAACTAAGTCCATAGCTCTCGCCCTCTGCTTTATAAGCTGAAATTCGTCCTTCAGAAGAACAGTACTTTTGCAAATATGTATATTCAAGGATTCTTGAAGAGCTAAAACAGATTAGATTCGAAATTACAGTACTAGGAAAAGCTTGTCTGGGCAATATTCCAAGGCTACACTGGTGACAAAACAATCTTTCCTTACTGTCATCATACAGAATGGACTTGATAATGCATTTTGTTTTGGGTTTAAATACATGAAAATTAACTTTTTTGCCAATGTTTCCTAAAATGTGAGCCATAAGCCACAGGGGCTGTAGTTACTGTAGAAGATCCATGGACCTTTTGCCTGCAATGAGATGGAAAGGAGAGAAGTACTGTCTAAGTCTAGCAGAACATCAGAGGGAGATAGGAAGCAACAGTATCAGCCTTTATTGATTGATTGATTGATTGATTGATTTGATTTGATTTATATGCCGCCCTTTTCCAGAGACTCAGGGCGGCTTAAAATGCGTTAAGCAATAGCCTTCATACTTTTGTATATTTATACAGAGTCAGCTTATTGCCCCCACAATCTGGGTCCTCATTTTACCTACCTTAGAAAGGATGGAAGGCTGAGTCAATCTTGAGCCTGGTGAGATTTGAACTTGCAGTAATTGCAGGCAGCTGATGTTAATAACAGTGCTTTAGTCTGCTGCGCCACCAGGTTATTTATTTGTTTGTTTGTTTGTTTGTTTGTTTGTTTGTTTGATTTATATGCCGCCCTTCGACTCAGGGCGGTTTACAATGCGTTAAGCAATAGCCTTCATACTTTTGTATATACCTGCTTAGTAGGACTTTCGCCCCCCCCCAAGCGGTGTTCTTTTTTATACAAAGTCACCTTATTGCCCCCATAATCCAGGTCCTCATTTTACCTACCTCAAAAGGATGGAAGGCTGAGTCAACCTTGAGCCTGGTGAGATTTGATCACTCCAGTAATCAAATCAGTAATTGCAGGCAGCTGGCAGCTAAGTACTACTTTTAACAGCGCTTTAGTCCGCTGCTCCACCAAGGCTCCTTTTATTCCCTTTAGACTGCACGTATGTGCTACTGTATACATTATTTACTGGCACAAAGTTTGCCAAGAAGACTATATAGAGTTACTTATATTAGCCTAACTATTCCTTCCTTTGGCTTACTCTATAAACCCCTCTCTCACTCCATGGAGCCCAATCCCATTTGTTGGTTCATAGACCTAGCTCTTGGATCTGTGCAGGGAGGAAGGGAGAGGTTCCCATTCTACAGAGGCAAGGAAGAATTTACAAGTAGTACTAGTTTAGCAACCAGAATTAGAACCAACAACTTGGTTGTTAAACAAAGAAGTCATTAAGTGAAAGTTCGACTATGTTCATTATCTTACTTCAGTTGTCTTTGGCTTTACAGTCCTATAAAGGTTATAAATATGATGATTGTTGTAAAGTTACTTTTTCATTACTATCATAACTATGAACAGTTGCTAAATGAGGTGGTTTGTAAACAAGCTCTATCTGTTATTAGTTCTACTATTGCTGCGATCCTGATACAAATATGTTGATCAGACTCAGCAGTCATTATTTTTCAAAGCAAACATCACCATCAGAAGAGGCATCTTCCTTAATGAGGAAGGAAAAACTGATCAACTTGGGGTTTTAATAACAAATTTTTGTATGCAAATTCTGTTTTTTTATGACTTCAACAAGAAATATAGATAAAAACTTTAGATCTGCTGTGTAGCCAATTACAGCACAATGAAAAGACCAGCGATCGCAAGATGTTCTAATTAAAAATTGTGGCATAATAAATAAGAAAATATATTCCTCAGATTGAAAAATATCCCCATAATTCAATTAGTATTGTGACTAATAAAATAAAAATTAAACTGTTACTTTTTAATTTGTAATAGCTTTGGTCATTGTGTTTTATTTCAATCACCAGATACCAAAAGTGCAAGTGAAGCATTAGAAGGTATCTTATTGAAATATTTGGGAAGCCTAATTACATGTTACTATAGCTGCTTATTCTTCTTCCTCACTCCATCATTCTGGTAAATGAGATACATACATGCAGCCCTTTAAGATACATCAAAAAGTACCAATCATGAGAATTAAGATTGGCTTTATTGTAACATTACACTAATAAAATTCTGCAAGTCTAAAAGTACCTTTTCTTACCCTTGCTTTTTATTTTCCTGAAAACTAGGGAAAGCTTTATTTCTTAGAAGTTTTATTCATCCCTACCTGTCCTTCGGGCTCAGGTTTTTACTGGACTGTGAGCACTTCCTCCTGTCTCCCAAGGTGATTTCCACATAGAATTAGATATTCATTTAGAATTCTGAAAATATACTGTGGATATCCTCACAAAATGTGGAAGGTTTGTCATTCATAAAATACCTATCATCATTGCCTCCTATAAAACATCAATTATCAAGAGATTTCACAAGATTCTGATTCCTGCTCTCATCTCATTTTCTCCCTACAAACAGTTACATATATTTTTGGACACATCATACATCCATAGTGGGAACTGGGTACAATTGGTACACAAAATGGATTTTGGCAAAGGCCTTCTTAGACACAGATGCCATTTGCTCTTCAAGCAGGAGTTGTGAATCCAAGAGGGCCCTCAAATTGTGCATCTGTTGAGGAGGAAGTGCAATTGCATTTAGGCCTAAAGATGCTACTTATTTATTTATATTACATTTAGAAATTGTCATCTCCCTCATCAAGTGAATCTCCAAGTTCCAGGGATTCAAACCTACAGCCATTAGGATTCAACTTGAGGCCATTTCTTCCCATCCAAATAATGTGAGCTCTGAGGAACCACACATAATAGGAGCTTCAGACCTGATTTCCCTTCAACTCTGGTCAATACTGACTGGATCTGATCACAAATCAAGGAAGAAAATGACCTTAACATTAGTTCTAATTCCAACAGACAGAACAGAAAGAGACTATATTGAAAGCTGCTGAGAGATCAAGGAGAACCAAGATTGTTCCATTACTCTGTTCCAATAAAATGGGCTGTAAACTATATTAGTTATTCTTATAGGCTATTATTGATCAAAGATTATTAGATAGAAAAAGCATGTATTACTTCTTGTTTCACTGGAAAACATTGTTTTTATTCAATAATTATCATCATCATGACAATAGCCAAACACCCTCTTAAAACACCAGAGATCATCAAAGTGGCTCTAGAAAATTTTCAAATACAGTCATAAAGATACTCATCTGTTGCTAGTTCTCAACAGCTCATATTTAGAGCATAATTTGCTGCCTCTCAGAATAGAGGCCTGCAGGTAGCAAGATGAATATCTATGTTTAGAGAAATTATTCTTTATGAATTTGTCTAATCTGCTTTCAAAACTATCTAAACTAGTGGCCAGCAGTAGTACATCTAAAATTGTACAATGAAGAACACATTTCTTTTTTAAAATGCAGTAGCTAGAACAGAAAAACATTTTAGGCTAAGTTTTTTTTTTCATCCTCATCGACAAGATATACATTTGTTATAGACGAAATGAAAACCAAACAAAAACTTTTGAGTTGTACAACTGTTGCATCCCCTATAAGGACACAGCACAAAAATAAAGTTAGGTAAGTTATAGTTGTGTTACAATCTTGGATATAACACCTATGTTTTATATAAAGATCAAATTAACATGATACATATTTTAGTTACACAGTTAGCATATTCACAGATAAAAATATATGTTAAAAAAAAGAAGCTACCACTTTTCCACCTTATGTCATGGCCTTCTTCTCCTTTATACAAAATTCTCTCTAACCCAGCTCTATGTAACTCTTTTTAACAATCATTTCACCATGTGAATAAATGTACTTCCTTTTTCAAACAAAGTACAGAAAACACACTATCATTAAAAAGGAACTTGTAAGTGTAGCAAGCAAATACTGGAACTACAGGTTGACCCTAACCAAACTTAAATTAAGATGCTAATATACAGGTAGTCCTAGACTTATGACCACAATTAGGAACAAAATTTCCACTGTTAAGCAAGGTAGTTGTTAAGTGAGTTGTGCCCAATGTTATTACCCTTTTTTTTGCCATGGTTATTAAGCATATCGTTGCAGTTGTTAAGGGAATGACATAGTTGTTGGCTTCCCTTATTGACTTTGTTTGTTAGAAACTGATTGGGAAGGTTGAAGGTCAATCACATGATCCCAGAACACCACAACCATGGAAAGTATATGCTGATTGCTAAGTGCCTGAATTTTGATCACATGACCATGGAAATGCTGCAATAGTTATATGTGTGAGGACCAGACATAAACCGTGAATGATAACTAAATGAATACTTGTAAATTAAGAATTACTTATATATGCATATCAAAGCATATTCAGAAGTAATCTTATTTCCACATTCTCCATTGCATGAAACATATTTGTAAAATTAGTGTGCCTTACCACTAATTTTAAGATCCAGTAGTTGTAGCAATAAGCCCAGGGGAACTTGCAATCTTTTAATAGCTGCTCTGTGTATCTGATCCCAACCATGCCAGAGAAGTAAATTCTTCCCTCCCCCCTCCATCAAACACTTTTGACCAGACTCATTGCACAATAAGTATGTGGCTTTTGGAGCATCCTGCTTTGAGTGTGGAAACATATAGGGTGGAGAGAGGGAAGGGAGACTGCAGAAAGGTATTAGGCTATGCCTATCTTCATAGTTGTGGGATACAAATAATGTGAGAAAGGATCCCCCTGCATCTATTTTCAAACCAGATAATTTAGTCAAGTTGTGCCAAAGTTATCAAGAAAATCCTATGGTTGCTGCCCTCCCTCAAACCCCTTCAACTTCTTTTATAAGAGGAAAATGAGAATTGGGGGTCAGAACACATAACCCCCCCCAAACCCTGTCTCAAATAAAATAACTTGCCCTTTAAAAGCTGTCCTTAACATTTGTACAGACATAGAAGAAACGCTGAAGAAGAAAGGATGTAAAAAAGGGATATACCATAAGTGCAGAGCTTGCAATCAGAGACGTCATAAATAGGCATGTTTGGCCATCAAGGAAGGTCACAGCTTATGTAATTTTCCAAACAGGATAGCTATTTGGGAATTGTTTTAAAAACCACTCTGTTTGCGGAAGATGTAAAAGTAGACAATAATTGATTGGCCTTCTCTGTCTAATTGAATATATATTTATTGGGAAAACAAGCAATATGTTTATCAATTAAGGAAAAGAAATATGAAAATATTGATTCCCACACAAAATGTTTAAAATAAAAACATATAATCTCCACATCTAAGATATTGAAGAGTTTGTTGAAACAGTTCGGCTATAAACAGGATTTAACATGCTGCATTCATGTATGCATGCAATTAAAAGAAGAGGGGTCATTTTTGTCAGATTATAAACTAAGACCAAGTTAAGGCCATATTATTGGCTTTAGTGTACCATGGGAAACAGAATTGTAAAGCCAACCTGTTCCGCCGAAGGTATAAACATCAAATGGTAGACTGAAATAAACAGGGAATAAGCCTTTTAGTAGATTAAGTGGTGGTATTTTTGCTTTTGCCAATGAATATAGGACACTTTCTATTCTACCGTCTGGGTCAGTCAGATGGGAGAATCTGTTTTATCAGCAGTCTGACTCCAGCCATGTCATACAGGAAGTGGTGCCTGCAAGAAGCTGCCACCACCAACACTTCCCTTGGAGGGAAAAACAGTTAAAAGGTGACACACCTTCTGTCAATTGACAGATGCTTATAGCTGTCCTGACACAAGCAAGCCAAGTATTTATTAACGCCCTATTCTCTTGCCAACTTGACTTTCTTTGACTTCTTCCAGAAGCAGCTGGCCTATTCCTGTCCTACAAGAAAGGCTACAAAAAGACTGGACAATGTGGGAGTTAGAAAAACAAAAATGCAACATTTCTAAATTTCAAAATCTGGGGATGAAATTAAAAACTGACCTGCTGTACAAAAGAAACTAGTACCAAAAGACTAATTTGGAAAATACAGAAGATATCAGTGTACTGTTGTAATGCTGTATTTTGTCCTACTCATAGATAATCCTAAAATTAAAATATCTGAATATCCATACTTCTTTCTGTCTCTTTCAACAACTACAAAATATTTGAAAACATGTGAAGTTAGGATTCAAGGAACTGCTGTGTAGCTTAAAAATCATTAATTCCTTCGCCCAGTAATGGAAAAATTTTGCTTTCTACATATATCACAATAATACTTACTATCAAGTCCCAGACATTAAAACCTTTTTTCTGAAAAAAGGCTTGTTTTATTATAACTCACTCATTAATATGAAAACCCACTATTATATCAATGTTATACAGCTGTTGGGGGAAGGGAATTATTATTCAAGTCTTTGAACTAGAAACTCCCAACAAAACTAAGTGCCCGTGAAGAAATCTTTGGTGTACTTGGAACATATGTAATTATACTAGAAGGATTAAAATTTAAGTTAAAATTGATAGCAACAATAGCAAAAGTAAATAGCCACAGAGGAAAATTTTCTGTAAAATAATTTAGAATAAAGGGGCTTGTCCTGTAGTCCATAGAAATTTATCTGAGAACTCATAGGCTGTAGCAGTGGTGAAATGTAAAATTTGCTACTACCAGTTCTGTGGGTGTGGCTTGGTGGGGGGAGGGGGTAATGTGACTGGGTAGGCGTGTCCAACTTTTAAATAAAAACATTTTTAAAGCATTTTTTAACAATCTATTTAGGCAAATAGTTTGAAAAAAAGGCTTTAAAAAGTAAAAAAAAAGGCTCTGACAATCACAGCTGTGCCTCGTGATTGTCAGAGCCTTTTTTTTTAACCTTTTAAAAGCAGGAAGTAAGTGACACCTGGGCGGGTGGGTGGAGCCTCATGCTGTCATCGCTACCAGTTCTCCGAACCACCTGCCACAATCGCTACCGGATCGCTCGATCCGGTTGGAACCGGGAGCATTTCACCCCTGGGCTGTAGGAAGGCAAAGATCCAAACTAGCACATTTTCCTAAAAAAAAAAGAGTGGGGCTGCAATTATCCACAATTCTATTTTCTAAGAATGCTTTTACAATCTATGTGATATCCAGAAACATACTTAAAGTGCATACTATGTTTGAGGCCAGGCTATGTTTGTGATTCTACTCTCACAATACTTTCTGCCACTTTTTTAAAAAGGTAATCTTAAATCTTAAATAGAGTATGGAAGGGCAGATGCCAAGGAATGTGAAAGTGCTACTGAGCACAATATTAAGGTACTTTCTTAGAAATTTAGTTATTAGTAAGTAACCCTGTGCTGTATTACAGACCAGAAGGGAAAATGGTATTCTCAAGTGTTCAAACCTGCTTTTAGGAGTTGCTGATAGAAGGCACATTAGCACCACTGTTTGCTCCAAAGCACTTTTTCTCTGAATTGACCATTGTCCACACTTATTAGGAAATCAATGGACTCTGAACTGTCCTGCAGGAAAAAGTTTATATGTAGGAAAATTAGGAAGGTGGGATGTTTCTGTTCTAGAAATTTGCTGTTACTTAACATATAGCAATGATCTTGTGAAGATAATGCAGAATGAGCAGGATGAATATGTGTCTGCTGAAGTGCGTAGCCCACTAACAGATACAGAAAAGTGGCAGGTTAGTAATTGGAGTCCAGATTGACATAGGTTGCAAAATACACATGACCTTTAACACACCACTTACTTCTCCCAATTTAGAATACTACACACTAACATGTTCCTCATATTATCATTGTAACAAATATACTGTACTCTACTCACTGTCAAATCCCACTGAGCAGCAAATACAATAAAAAGTCCTGCCACCAAAATAACACACAAAATATCTGTTAGTGCAGATTTTGTTCCCAGGGCTGGGGGGTGGGGAGCATGCTATTAAGACTATCTAATAGTGAATAATTATACTTTGGGCATAGAGTCATATTCTAGATATGTTAAAGGAAAATAAAACATATCTAAAATATGGATTTTGTTAAAGCTATGTGATTACCTGCTTTCTAGAAGAATAATAGGGATAGCACTGAGAATGCAAAAATAACGCTAAAGTCTTAGTATAATGTAATGGTTAAATATTATTCAAAAATGAAATTCCGTAACAATTCTAAATTCAGTATATTATATACTGAAGAAACTTCAGCAAAGCAAAGATGGCAGGCAATTGAAGATCTTGAAGTCCTAGTACTTTATTCTGAATTTTGCAATGACTCAATTCAACCCCTTCTGTCACTTACTGAGATACCTCCCCCCAATCCGTTGTCATACTACCAAATGTCAAGTATTAGTCATTTCCATCTGAAGTGCAGTGTAAGCAAAGTGTGGTCCTTCAGATACAGCTTAATTACAATTCCATCTGTTCCATTTTCTTCATCTATCTATCTATCTATCTATCTATCTATCTATCTATCTATCTATCAATCAAATTATATGACCATCCAACTCATGCACAGTGACTCCGAGTGGCACACAACATCAAAACTCTACCTATGCTTGTTCTAGTAACTAGTTTCCCTTCCTTTTGAATTCCCCATTTCTTTCAATTTTCTGTCTTCTTTAACCATCCCTTTGGCACCCTACCTGAGCTTCATCTATGAGTCAGGTATGTATGGCACTTTTCCTATGCTATTACTTACAAATGTCATGCCTTGGCAAGAATGTCCTTTGATATCATAATTTGATTTGTTATTAGAATTATTTGCTTGAGTTATTAAACAATCAAAGGAAATTTGTAGTACAAACATGGTTGAAATGGAACATGATGTGTTATGATGTGCTATTAATATTTTGGATCTTATTGATAAATGTATGGATATGGGTTAGTCATTTATCAGATTCTTCCATAGGTAAGTCTAATGTGCTTTCAACTGGATCTAGATTGAGAAATTTTTAAGGGGATTTGGTTTATTGTATAACATTTCTTAATTGTCTTGGAATAATTATTAAGTAAACAAAACTTCTTTGCTTAAACAATATAAATTGTTTAACTCAGATTCATACTGATATAAATAGATGCCTGAAAATTGTAATAGCCTCATGGAGAAGGCAAATACAACACTGAGACTCAGAGAGAAGGAGAGAGAGGACGGAAGGAATCCCTGTTAATTGTTATTTTAAGCAAGAGGTAAAGTATTGTTTTTAAAGGGACTGGCAAATCTGCCAATTTTCTTTGGGGTTTAATTTCCAGATTTTCAATTATATTATTGGGCCAGTATTTTGAATTCAGTTTCTTTTAAGACATCAAGCTACCCTTGTTAAAAGAAACATTATGATGCAAGGAAAGCTATTATTATCTTAGGTGAGGATTTGATTCCTCATTTTCTTGAAAAGTCATTCTTTTCCAGTTTTAAAGGCTGGAAAATTGATGATAGAAGTCATATGAAAAATTTATATTTGGGATAAGTCCAATTTGAAGATAATGAGGGTGTGCATGTTTATCATCATCATCATTTCATGGGTGGAAAGGACTATTAATATTTTAAAGCAGAATGCAGTACTAAGTAGATAGCAGTACCTAACCAATCTTATCTTGACTCAGAAGTTAATCAGAATTGGTCTAGTCAGTTCTTTGATGGAAGACCATCTAGGAATCCTAGGACTGTAAGCTACTCAGACAAAAGAAAATTACCTGGAACAAGATAATATAAAGTACTTCCATACTGTTGCCAAGGAAGTGACATAGCCATGTCACTGAAGTTGACAGAAGGTGAGCTTAATTCAAGACTTTAAAATATACTAGCAAACCAAGTTTTAGACTAGGGAATAGTGGAATAGATTAAAAAAAAAAAAGAAGGTCAGTACTGAGTGTCAAATGATGAGTTAAACAAGCCAGCCAAACCTTTGGAGTCCTTAAAACTATTTATTTATTTATTTATTTACCAAAAATTTATATGCCGCCCTTCTCCCTAAGGATTCAGGGCGGCGAACACAAGTTAAAAACATACAATAATAAAAGATCAAAATGACTAAAACCCAGTTAAAACAACAGCAATCAAAATAAGAAAATTTGTTGGAACAGCCAGGTCTTTAAGCCCCGACGGAAGGAGCGGAGATCAGGCACCGTGCGACAGTTTTTTCTGTTGGGCATATTTACAGACTTTACGGTTATAGAGACTACGCTGATTTTAAATTTAATAACAGCAGCTAGACTTTTGGTGGCACAGTACTGGAAGAAGGAAGAGCTACTTACTATTGAGGAATGGATTTTAAAAGTAGGGAATTTGGCAGATATGGCAAAAATTTCAGCGTATCTGAAAGATCACTCAAATGAAAGATATGTATTGGAGTGGAGAAGATGGATTGACTATATTCAAAACAGATATCAGACTAAAAAATTCCAAATAGCCTTTGAATGAAATATTTAATCTAATTTTTTTAAATAAATTTTTATTTGTTTAAAAGTACACACAAAACAAAACTAGTGATAATAAAACATACAAACCAAACATGAAAACAAAGAGTTCAAATATACATTTTGTCAACTATATCGCAACAGTAATGTATGTTCTTATTTGTGTTTTGACTCTTCTTTGTTTGATCTTATTCATATATCTATTTTTATTATTATTTACTTTAATTACTATTAACTTATGCTAGTGATTTATGTTCCTGTTTCTGTAACTCCAATTGTTCTTTATTCTTTTTTCCTTTTTCTATTTTTCAACCAAGTATACCACTTTTCCCATACTAGATAATAGTCATGTTCCTCTTTATCTTGTAATTCTTTTGTGAGACTGTCCATTTCTGCACATTCCATAATCTTATTAATTACTCTATCTTCTGTCGGTGTGTCACTACTCTTCCAATTTTGTGCAAAAATTATTCGTGCTGCTGTTATTATATGGATGATTAAGTATTTTATTTCCTTTTCATATTGTCCATTTATTATACCTAGTAGAAAGGTTTCCGGTCTCATTTCTAATCTTCGTTGTGTGATTTCTTCTACTTGAGTTCTGATCATTTGCCAGTATTGTTTTGTTTTTGGACAGGTCCACCACATGTGGTAATAGGTTCCTTTATGCAATTTACATTTCCAATAAGATGGAGAAGTGTTGGGAAATATTCTTGCCAGTCTGGCCGGTGGAAGGTGCCATCTATAGAACATTTTGTACATGTTTTCTTTATATGATGTAGACATTGTTAATTTATAGTTTATTGTCCATAATTTTTCCCAATTATCTAATTGAATATTATAGCCGAAATTCTTTGCCCAAATTATCATATTTTCTTTGACCACTTCTCCTTCTAATCTGTATCCTCTTAAATAATTGTAAACTTTTTTTATTAATTTATCTTGTGTTCCTTGTAGAATTTTATCTAATTCATATTGGCCTTTTTGGAATCCAAATTGAGCCGAATCTTTCTTATATTTTGATTTTAATTGTAGATATGGCCACCAATCAATGTCCATACCCATCTCCTTCAATTCTTCTCTTGTTCTTAGTTCCCCTTGATTATTTAGTAAGTCTTTATAAGTTCTCATTTTGGTGATGTCCATAGTATTTGGATAGATCTGGGCTTCCATGGTTGATAACCATTCCGGGATTTTATTGTAATGTATTTTTTTGATGCCCTGCCATGTCTGATATAGTGCTTGTCTAACAATGTGTCTCTGAAAATATTTATGTTGCTTATCTGTGCCCTCCCACAGAAAAGCATGCCATCCTCGTTTTAAGTCGAATCCTTCCAAAGTCAATAATCTTTTATTTTTGAGTTCCATCCATTCCTTGATCCAAATTAGTGCTGATGCTTTATAATATGTCTCCCAGTCCGGTAGTGCCAATCCTCCTCTTTCTCTTGTATCTTGTAGGTGTTTTTTTTAAATTCTTGCTTTCTTCCCTTGCCATATGTAGTTTGCTATTAATTTATTAAAATCCTTAAAAAAGTTTTTCCCCGGTTTTATTGGGATCACTTGGAATAAGTACAAAATTCTGAGTAAAACATTCATTTTAATTGAGGCAATTTTTCCCAAAAAAGATAATTGTAATTTTTTCCAAATTTCTAAATATTTTTTAACTTCTCTTGCCAATTTATCATAATTATCCTCTTTAATTGAGCTTTTTTTGGTGAGCCATATTCCTAGATATTTTACCTTCTTTGTCATTTGTATATCTAATTGGTCTTCTAATTCTTTTTCTTGTTGGTTAGTGAGATTTTTCGTTAGTATCTTTGTTTTTTGTTTATTGATTTTGAGTCCGGCTACACTCCCGTATTTTTCTATTTTATCTAATAATTTAATGCCCGTTGTTATCAGTTGTTCTATGATAAATACCATGTCATCAGCGAAGGCTTGAAGTTTGTATTCTTCCCCTTTGATTTTCAGACCTTTTATTTCTTTATCTCTTCTGATCTCCTTTAAGAGAGTTTCTAAGGCTAATATGAATAATAGGGGGGACATAGGACACCCCTGTCTAACTCCTTTTGATATCTGAAATTGTTCTGTTAAGTCACTATTTATTATTATTTTTGCCATTTGAGATGAGTAAATTTTCTTTATCATATTTATGAATTTGTCGCCGAATTTCATAATTTCCAATTGCAGTACAAGAAATTTCCAATTTAAATTGTCAAATGCTTTCTGTGCATCTAAAAAGATTAGGGCCACTTGTTTATCTGAGTTTATTTCATAATATTCTAATACGTCCATTATTAATCTCATATTATTTTTTGTCTGTCTCTTTCGGATAAAGCCATTTTGATCAGAGTGAATGTATTCATAAATTATTTTATTGAGACGTTCTGTGATAATCAATGTAAATAATTTGTAGTCCACATTTAAAAGTGAAATTGGTCTGTAATTTTTTATATGTGTATGATCTGTCTCTTCTTTTGGTATCAGCGTAATAATGGCCTCTGTCCAGGAATTAGGAATTTTAGCTTCTAGAAGTGCATCGTTCAAGACTCCAAGTAAAATTTCATCTATTACATGTTGGCAAGATTTGTAAAACTCTACGGGTATACCATCTGGTCCCGGAGTTTTATTTGTTTTTTGTTTTTTCTTCGCCTCTATTAGTTCTGTCATTGTAATTGGTCTGTCCAATAAATCCCTATGTGTTTCCTCTAGTTCTTTGATATCAGCTTCATTTAAATATTGTTTGATATCTTCTTCTAAGGTCTCTTCCTGTTCATACAGTTTTTGGAAAAATGTTTTAGCTATGTTCTTTTTATCTTTGTTCCTATAATATATCTCTCCTGTGTCGTCCTGTAATTGATATATTGTCCTTCTATCTTTTTCTTTCTTCAATTTGTACGCCAACCATCGTCCTGTCTTGTTTGCGTGTTCGAAATAATTTTATTTTATTGATTTGATTTTCCTGGCTATTTCTGTTTGTGTGATCAAATTTATTTTGTGTTTTGTCAAATTTATTTTTTCTTTGATCTTTTTGTTTTGGGGTTCATTCTGTAGCTCAGATTCATATTTTTCAAGATCTTTCAATAAATTGTCTTTCTTCTGTTGTTTTTCCTTGTTTTTCTTTGCTATGTATGCTATTGTCAGACCTCTTATATAGGCTTTCGCCGTGTCCCATAAGTTCTGGAGAGAGGTTTGTTCTTTAATGTTGATCTTAAAAAATATTTTCATTTCTTTTTCTATCATTTGTACATAGTTTTTATCTTTCAAGATCTCAGTATTCATCATCCATCTCTTCTTCTTCTGATAGCCTTTCCAAATTATTTTTACTGGACTGTGGTCTGCCCAAATATTTGTCATTATTTCTATTTCTTCTAAGTCTTTCCTAAGATCTGTAGTCATCCAGGCCATATCAATTCTGGACCAGGATGAGTGTGGATTGGAGTAGAAGGTGTACTGTTTTTTTTCTTTATTTATAATCTAATTTTTAGTTCATGGTTATAGTTATTTGAACTATGTGGAGTTAAAGATTTAGTGAGAATTTGGAGTCTATAAAATGTTAGCTTATTTTAGCTTATGATTGTTAAATGCTATACCCTGTATTTGCTCTGGGAAGTCCGGGGAGGGGGATGGGCGAAGGTGGGAGGGGGGGAAGGGGAAGGGAGAGGGGGTGGGAAGGGGGGGAGAAAATGTTTGTACTTTTGAAAAACTTTTTAAATAATTAAAAAAACCCACTAAAAAAAGTGCTATCTGTGCAGTGCATCTATATTCTAAGAAAAAAATAACATTATTTCAGGAATATGCAATTATAAATGAAAAGGTGTTTTGGTTGCAAGTCAAATTGGGTCTGACAACTATCAAACAAATTGGATCTCATAATTATATATAAAGTTGTTCTACTGACAATCCTAGATTTCAATAGACCAAAATTATGGTATACTCAAGGTTAACAGTATAGCAGTTGTTTCCTGAAATAATTTGAAATAATAGTAGCACTGTGTAATCTACCAAGAATTAATTAATTTTCCAATCTTGGAGAACTAAGATTTGCCCTTGTATGTATAAGGTTTGTGTGTAGAATTGTGGACTAAATCAAATAACTCATCTTCATTTCTTTCTCACAGTAGTGCATATACATTACACCAACAGAATTACAAATTGCATATATGTACATTTATAAACATTTCAAACAAAATGCCTATTGGTAAGGAGAAGAGCAGGCAGAATTGAGGGACGGAGTTAAGCCCATCATTGGCTTAGAGTCATTACACTGCCAAAAACAGTCTAAGTCAAAACCTCTTGAATTCCATTGACCCTTACTTGGCATCAATTTAGTACGGAACTTTAATTGACTAGATTATTGTGCATAGGCTTGAGCAATAAATCTTCTGAACTTCAACTTCAACATATAGTCCTGATCCTTTGTGCCTGACATTTAACTACCGGTTCGCAATAGGAGCACATGCGTCTGCGCATGTGTAGAAGCTTCTGCGCATGCGCAGATCGTACCTTATGACATCCGTATGGGTGGGCGGAGCCTCCTGCCGCTTTTACTACCAGTTCTCAAGAACCAGACAGAACCGGGAGCAACCCACCAATGTCCCAGATACCAACTAGAAATAAAGATACATGTTGCTATAAGAGGGCCGATCTGCATTTTAGTTTTCCTCCAAGGGTCAGCCGGGAAAGTGGGGGAGAAACAGGACAGATGCCTCATGCAGCACTTTGCCAGCCAAAACGGGGCCTGGGGGAGCTGCAGGGGGCCCCCTGCACCCCCGTTTTCAGCCTCGATGGCATCCTGCAGCACTCTGCCAGCCAAAAAGGGGTGCGTGGAGGTGTGTGCACCACTGGGCCTGTTTTGGCTGCCAGAGGCACAGCGGGCAGGTCCTCTGCTATTTCCAGGCCAGCCCTGTGGGCCAGATTTAAGCACCCAGTGGGCCAAATCCGGCCCATGGGCCTTGAGTTTGACACCCATTATAAGTTATGTTTTTTTTTAATAAACAGATATCACAGGTAATTTAGATAGATTCAGGTACATGTTGGAACAATTATCTCCTGCAAGAAAAAGTGCAATATAGGTACCCCCTCAACTTATGACCATAACAGAGCCAGCCCATTATTATCATAAGTTGTGATTGTCATAAAGATGACTGAACAGATTTTACAATCTTTATTGCAGAAGTCATTAAGCAAACACCATAGTCATTAAGTGAATCCACAGTTGTTAAACAAACCCATTGTTCACTATGGCCAAAACCCAAAAATAAATGCTGGTTTTTGGTAAAAGCATCATAAATCATGGTCATATGACTATGAGATGTTGTAAATGGACATTAATCTGGATCAGTTACTGGGCGGCCAAATTGCACCGGAACTTTGGAAGCAAGTAATAAATACCTGGGGGGGGGGGAGGGGATGTCGTAACTTTGGATGATTGCTAAGTAACGAATCCTAACTTGAGGACTAGTTATATAGCCCTTTCAAATTTGCTTTCCTTCTGCTCTTTAACTGTTTGGCCATAAAATGCAGAACACATCTTGTCTACAAAGCTAAAGGGAATATCATCCAAAAGAGCTTATATCATCCCTTCAAACCTCAACTTTTTAGAAACAAAAAGACTTGGAAACAGACCCTACTATAACCACTCCGGTAGAATAATTTTGCCACCAATTTCTTTCTACTGGTAATCACAATACATTATACAATAATGTGATGACTAGCTCAATAGTAATCTTAATTTATTCTGAAATGTTAAATGAGGAACATGCCTATAGCATCAATTCGTTCTGGCAAATAATTCCTTGGGACCAGTTTTCTCTCTATAACCACATTAAGGATATAATATCACATCCTAAAAATGCATGTAAAGTTGGAAGAGCACATGAAACTTCAAATGTAAGACCAGAATGGACAGACTACCAGATTTTTTTCCTGTCATCTAAAGGCAATCACACTACAGCAGCAATAGGAATAGAACATCTCACCAGGATGATAAATATCTATGATTATCTGGTAATGATTGTATTCTTAATACTTTAATACTTTATTTACGGTCCCAGACCAAAATGCAAGTATAACTACAAAAAAAACATAGGAAAAGCATCATCACGAACAGCTGGCCTCCAGAAGCCCTGGCCGAGAGGAACCACAGCACTTTCCTCTAATGGTTATGGCTCTTAAAAAGAATTTTGAGACCTGAGAGGTAGTGTCTGAGGAGCCATCCCCTAAACAGTACAAGGCCAAATTACTGGCATTGGGCCCACAAAGGTCTGTCTCTAAGAGAGACATCAAATTGGTCCTGTCTACGTTGTACATGGGGCAGTGTAAAAGGACGTGCTCCGCAGTCTCTACCTCCGCTCTGCCACAGGGACATAGCCACTCGTCCATCGGGAGCCTCTTGAATCGTCCGTCCAGCAATGCTGAAGGCAAGACGTTAAAGCGAGCAAGGGAGAAGACTTCTAAACTTGGGGATGGTTAAAGTATAGAAATATGAGGCCATCCTCAGTCCGTAATTATTAAATTGGCTGAAGACCAGAGGGGAGCAGGTCTTATTGGCTCTGGCTCTCAGGTATTGTAAGTCTATGTCCACAAGCCGTTGGACTACCCTAGATTGGGCGTCTTTAAGGCCATAGTCTCCCATGGCATCCCCCGAAAAGCCTAACAGGTGGAGTTTCTTTGTCAGTTCCCTCTCCCATCGAGACGTATAGGGGTCAGCTAACACCAGGGAGAGGTAGCTACCAGGAGCTGCCAAAAAGAGCACCCGAAACCACCATTTAAAGGTGTTGATCCATGCCATGCATTCAACTGATCGAATGCCCAGTTCCAGGTACATTGGAGCAAAGCCAACACAGGGAGGGAGACCCAAAAGTTTCCTTAAAAAAGCAGCCTGGGTTCTTTCGATACACTCCTTGAAGCCCTGTATCCATATAGGAACTCCGTAAAGAGTTTGGGCCAAGGTTTTGGCTTTGTAAATACGCAGAGCAGAAGGAATAAATTGGCCACCTTGGGTATAGAAAAATCTTAAAATCTGCTGGTGGCTACAAGAGGCTGAATTCTGTACCTGGGTTCGATGTCTAGTCCAAGCACCAGTGTTCTGAAAATAAATACCTAAATACTTAAAATGGGAAACCTGCTTGACAGCATTACCCTTAATAGCCCAGTTATGTAGCTTCCGGGCTCTAGAGAACACCAATACTTTTGATTTGTCGTAATTAATGGACAAGTGATTCTCAGCGCAGTAGGACCCAAATGCAGAAAGAAGCCTTTTCAGACCAAGCCTTGTCCTTGATAGGAGGACCGCGTCATCAGCATAAAGGAGAAGCGGGATCTTCGTAGTTGACAGCTTTGGGGCGTGAGACTCAATACGTCCAATGTAAGAGGCCAAGTCACATAAGAATAAATTAAACAAAAGAGGAGCCAGGACACAACCCTGCCTTACTCCACTCTTTATCAGGATGGGATTTGAAAGTTCTCCCTGTAAACCGCACCTGACCTGACTAGAAGTCTGATTATATAGGGATCTAATTAAGAACAAAAGACGTCTATCAATGGAACTTTTGAGCAATTTTGACCACAACAATTCCCTTGGGATTGAATCAAACGCTGCCTTTAGATCAATAAAAGCAGTAAAAAGTTTACCACCTGGTATGATGGCATATTTGTCAACCAGGTGCGCTAGGACAAAGCAGTGGTCCAATGTGGCACAGCCTGCTTTAAACCCTATCTGTTCAGCACCAATAATGTTGGACTCCTCGACCCAGGTGAGGAGTCGGCATTGGAGATATTTAGCATACAATTTTCCAATGATGGAGAGCAGGCTTATGGGACGATAATTGGCTGGGTTGTTCCTATTTCCTTGTTTAAAAATAGGAACAATAATTGCTAGGCTCCAGGAGGTAGGAATCCTGCCAGAGGTATTGATATGGGTAAAAAGTGTTGCTAAGAGAGGAGTCCACCACTTGGGATTAGATTTTAGCAGATCAGGGGGTATAGCATCAGGGCAGGAGCTTTGCCTGACTTGAGTTCAGAGGTAAGCTCATTGATCTC
>WNWU01013589.1:1755574-1837815 GCA_012654045.1 Ptyas mucosa | reverse complement strand
AATACAACAGAGAGGGAGTTCTTGATGGCCAGGCAGCGAACTGGCAACAATTTGCCAAAATAATCGAGTGTTCTTCTGCTGGATAGAGAAGAGAAGTAGGTCCCACTTCTCTTTTTCTTTAGCCCTCTTTTTCTTAATAATTAGTCTTTTATATTCCTGCTTCAGGCGATAGTAGTCCTCGGGTAGGCGTTTGTCCCCTCGATTACGGTAGAGCAGGTAAACCTGTCTAATCTTGTTCCTGAGCAGCATTCTTCATCAAACCAGGGATTGCTTCTTGGACGATATGGGCCACTTGGTCTACGGTCAGCTCCTAGTTCCCTTTGGATACTATTAATTAATGATTCGAAGGTCGAGATTGCCGCTGAGTCACTGCATGTTAAGGCCTGATTGTATAGGCTAAGACACTCCGGGGAGGATAAAAGAGAGTGGAACGTTCTTTCAGTCTTGGGAGACCATTTGATCCTCCTTGCATAAGAGGCCACATAAGGATCCAGTATTTGGGGGCCCTTAGGCAGATGTATATTTGTAAAGAGCCCAATGATTGTGACCAGGGGGTAGTGGTCGCTCTCCGTGAGGCAGTCCACAAAAAAAAACATGGACTGCCTGTTTTAGTGGCTGGGAAACCAGCACAAAATCAATAACACTACTCCCCCGTGAGGAACTGAAAGCAAATTCACCCGCTAGATCGCCTGGGGTACTCCCATTAAGGATTGTCTTATTGTGTTGGGATGCTAGGAGGGCTAGTTGAGCGCCGGCAAAATTTGTTAGTTCATCCTTAGAATGCCTGGCTAAAATCTGGTGTCCTATGGCATGGCAGATTTCTTGGGAATAGAGTGCCTCAATCGATGGGGGAATTTGGCCTCCCAATCGGGCATTAAAGTCGCCCCCTATAAAGATGTACAGCGCTGGAAATTTGGTTTCTGTATAAGTAATATAGCTCTCCAGTTCATCCCATTGAGCCTTAGTGTCAGCTTGCCTCACCGTCGGAGGAAGGTAGACGTTGAACACTAACATTTTACTATGACCTCTCTTAATTAGGAACGCCATAGCTAAGGACCCACAGGGGGGCAGCTCCACTGTCTCCACTTTCAGGGAGGTAGAAACCAAGCAAGCTAAACCACCCTTAGGTCTTCCCATCTTAGATTGTTTGGTAGCAGCCAAAGAAATGGCAGTAAACCCTGTAAGGGATATCTTATCGCATGCCCAGGTCTCCTGAAGCAGGACCACATCGAATGACTGAATATAGTTGATAAAGTCCGAGGTGCCGCACCTTCTCCCCCAACCTGCTATATTCCATGAAAGGCATCTAAGTATGCATGGGGGAGATGCCGGGTTTGCTAGTCATTCTATATAATTAATTTTTGTCAGAGAGCCCTTCAGATCTGAAAAAATACAGCCATTATTAGATGGAAGTGTCACCCTCTTGGAAGATAAAGGCAGGGAAGAGTGGAGGGGAGGTGAGCCTTGTTCATGAGGCTGTAGGGCTCTGAACGCAATCCAGTTTGTGCTTCCAACGTTCGTTGGTTGCTTACCTGGCAAGCATTCAGTGACATCAACAGACGAGGTTTGGAGTAGCCCTGGATCTTCAAGTTGACAAATTGGACATTCTGGAGGAAGGGCCGAGGAAACTGCCTCTGCTAAATCGATGTGGACTCCCTGGGGTCCAAGGGGATCCTTATCAGGTAGTGAAAGACTCCAAAGCTTGGATTTAACTGCAGACAGGCGCTTTATAATTTGGGCCCTTTCTGGTTGTGGGAGTGCACGAAAGGAGTCGAAAAGCTGTATCTCCTCTGGATTCCAGAAATTGTCTTTAGATGAGTTGGTTTCATGGATGGATGGAATCCTGGGGGCACTAGCCTGAGGCTTATTCGCTGAGGAGCCTTAAAGGCCCTGGGCTGGTATTGCTTCCTTTGGGGCCATTTCTTCCCAGCTGATTAAATCGTGGCAAACTTCCTGATGAGATGGGCCTCGCTGAGGAGGGTAGATTTGACCGGCTGTAGGACAAACAGTCAAGGTGCCATCTGAGAAGATGCCATCAGGAAGTCTTACAGGAATGGATGAGTATTTAATAGATGGTCTAGTATCAGGGATGGCATTCAAAATTGGCACATTAGTATTTGCTGCTAAGAGTCTTTTGGGGGCTGTAAGTCTCCTGATGGTCACAGATTGTTGGTTTCTTAAAAGTGGCTTAATTGACATATCTTTGAAGACTCTACTTGGCACAATGCCGAAAGATCTTAGCAGAGATCTTCTCCTGAAGAATAGTTTCGGGGTGCTAGGGGTATCAAAATTGAGTAACACTCAAGTGTACAGGGGAGGGTAAAAGTTCAATCTTCTTCAAATCATCAGCAGTCAACCCCAGTAACTGTAGTATATGACCCCTTGCCAGCTGAATTGAGCCCCAATAAGGCAAATTGCCGTTAATGGGATTAATATTAAGGGCCACCTGTCTTGGCTGTAGAACCAGGTGGCTTCTCACGCCCAGAGGTGCAGAGTTCAGCCCACTGGCAGGGCCACCCCAACCAGTACCTTTGCTGGGGCCTGACAGAGAGGGCCCTGTCACCGCATCAGGCTGCCAAGTAGTCCGTCCAGGGCAACCATCGGCAATCGAGGAAGCCAGGCAATCTAAGGTACTTAATATTTTGTCAAACTGTGACTGTATGCTCGCTGTTGTTTCTGCAACCAGAAAACATTGCTGGGCCAAGAGTTCTATAAGAGTAGGTTCATTTGAAGGTTGAGTGGGGACCGTAATTTTTGAGGAGCCTTTGTTCTCAACTCGGGGGACGACATCCTCAACCAACGGAGGGTTACGACGACCAGCAGCAGTCAGATGAGAAGGAGCTGGAGTTTCCAGGCAGGAAGGTCGAATTAAAGCAAAGTCCTCAATCTTGGATTGCTTCAAGGAAGGTTGAGAAACCAGGTCAGTAAGGGATCTGGTCCTTTTCCTTGACTTCATTATGTAATAGAGTGAAAAATCTAGTTTCTGAGATGAGTCCAGCTCCAAAGGAAGAGGAGTCAAGAGGAAACAAGCCCTGATGCAAATAACAGCAAAATTCCTCACGAGTAAGGCAAGGATCCTGCCCTCCCGGCAGAGCAAGGAGCAGGGAGTAAGTAAAAATAGTAAAATAAGTAGAATAACAAAAATAGTAGTTAAAAATAAAATAAAATAAGTCAGATAAAAAGAAGTCAGATCAAAGCTAGGCAGTACTCGGCTTCCAAGCTAAAGCAATAAATCCTAGATAACAGCAACAAAAAATGGCAACAACGCACTCCCAAGACTGAGCCCAGCTCAGGTTGTTAAAAATTGTTAAAAATACAGCTCCAGGTTGCATAAAATTTCCAAAAATATAAAAAATTTAAAACTTGGGAAATTTAAAAACTAAAACAAAGCCTTAAAAACAGTTAGTAGATAAAATACATCAGTTTAAGCTTGGTTAGGAGCAGAGAGCCTCCTACGTGCCTCCTGCCTGATCCACCATCTTGGATCTCCTCCCCCTATTGTATTCTGTACATGCAGTAATTTAACAATTTGGCTCCTTCATGGCTTTATGAAGAAAACCATGACAATCATACTGCGGTGACATATCAAGTACTCCCTTTTATGATAACCACTGCCTTATCTGTCTCATCAAATGACTGGATGATTGCCCAGGAAGGAGTATAATAATTCTCACTATGATTTTGTATATGTTACAGTGTGCTTAGACAGCAGTACATGTGTACATGCGTACATCCGTATATGTAACTATTATCATTCTCTAAAATATGAATCATGGATTACTATTAATCTTCTCATCATTCCTTCCACCCATCTCCTCCCATTTATGACTGCATGACTGTAACTTTTGTTGCTTGTATCTTTACTACTTATATTGTTTCCTAGTATGATTTGATTGCTTATTTGTATCCTATGACTATCATTAGGTGTTGTATCTTATGATTCTTGATAAATGTATCTTGTCTTTTTATGTACATTGAGAGCATATGCACCAAATTCCAAATTCCTTGTGTATACAATCACACTTGGTCAATAAAAAATTCTAATCGATTCCCATTCCATTCATCCAGAAATTGTATAAAACTGAGCTACTGTTTGGCCTCAATTAATTAACTGTCTCATTAATATAACTACATAGTTCATGGATAGAAACAACTCTTACTTTCAAGAAAGACAAAACTCACCTAAAATTATCAAACAATCTTTAGTTTTTAGAAATGTGCCATAGCCCCACTTCAGGAATAATGAAGAGCAAGGAAAAGGAGTGAAAATATATCAAATCTGTGACATGATATTCTATTTTAAAGTATCAGAAGAGAGTGAAAATAGCAATACATAGCACCAGAAAATGCATCAGCAGCCTTTGAGATACGCTAAGATTAGAACAAAAATATTTTTAAAAAGACCTGGAGATCGATGGAAAAAAGAATCCCTAAAATATATTCATGTTAATGACGTGAAATGTAGGTCAGCTGAGAAGAGAGGAAGAAACAAAAAAGAACTGGCAATGAGGTAAGAGGAAGCATGAAGGGGAGGGGACTAAAAACAAAGGAAGGAAGTTACATACCATTAAGACGCTAGTGAGACAGACATAGATACACACACATACACAAATATAGATTGAAAGGTGAGAAAGCTGATTAAAACCCAAAGATTATGTTAAAGAGCTGCATGCAGAAATTAATTAAGAAATTTAAGATTTTGGGATACCTGAAACACATCTTTCAACACAATGCCAAAAGACAACAAAAATCAGCCATGAATAACACAAATACTAATACAAATTTTAAAATAATGTCAAAATATAACGTATCATATAGTGAAACAAATTTTACAGTAGATCTAATTTTGCAGATTGATACCAAGGAACTACTGACATCCATTACCACCATTATTGGAGTGACTCCGAACTAATGGGAATGATTCTTAAACTGGGGGGAACCACTCTCAAGGAATAATGGGAGCATATTCTAGGGTAATGGACAATTAGTAATTGCATATTTGTGAGTTAAGAATCCAGTTTGGGACTGCTGCTGCAAAGATACTTGCATAAAACAACAATCTAGCTTTTGGGGAGGAAGGGGAGTAATGACATTATTTAAGACTGAAAAAAAGAGGTAATTGGATTAAACAGATCCAACAGAATCACTGATCTAAATTATATGATCATCACTACATTACAAAATGTATACCCACACAACTTTATCAAAAAGTTCCTTACTTTTTTCTCAACATACCACAGCACAACCAACAAAAACTATGAAAAAAATAATACTGCCATGCATAAAAAACTTATCAGAAGCAATTAATAAACTATTATAACCACTGTATCTTTGTAGCACACAAACCAACTAAATCCCTCCAATGTATCATGAATACACAAAAAACAATAATGAAGAAAAACAGGAATCATGTATAACATGTATATGTATATATGTATAACAGGAGTCATGTATAACAATTGTAATAGCCGCTACACAAGACAAACAGACAGAAGACTAGCAGAGTACATGCACAAGCACTAATCAGTGGTCAGAAGAAACAATGAAAAACATCTTAATTTCACAACATGTGGACAGTCTTCATCATAGTTTCAACTGGGAAATCATGAGAATCTTAAACCAAGCTAAATTCAAAAAAGCTAGGGAATTTCTGGAAGCTTGGTATTTATTTATTTATTTATTTATTTAATTAATTAATTAATTAATTAATTTTTATGCCGCCCTTCTCCTGAAGGACTCAGGGCGATGTACAGCCAAGATAAAAAACCAACAATATAAAAGTTAAAAACAATTTAAAATTATTAAATAGTTTGGCCAATAATCTAAAATAAAATACCGTATATACTCGAGTATAAGCCGCCCCGAATATAAGCCGAGACCCCCAATTTTACCACAGAAAACTGGGAAAACTTATTGACTCTAGTACAGTGCTTCTCAAATAGTGGGGCACGCCCCCCAGGGGGGGCGCAAGGCTCCATAAAAGGGGGCGCGTTTGACCTCGGCATCTGATTGGCTGTCCAAAACCCTTGTGACACGAGCCTGTCGGAGCCATCTTTAGTGTGGGACGTCCGTCCACACTTACTTTGTTGCCCGACGGATGTGCGCCCAATTGATGCTCAAATGACTGACAATGACCTTCTCCTGTGAAACATAACGCTGCCCCAATTAATCAAACTTGCTAAAGAAATCGGGCTACCGCTGCTGACATTTGCATCGATAGTGAGCATTAAGCCAGTACATGTGACTGCGCATGCTCCTCCCTTTCAAGGAGAACAGACCTTTTTCTAATAATGATACTATTTACAGTTGCGCGGGGAGCGCGAAAAGTGTTTTCTTCTTCCTAGGGGGGCATGACAGAAAATAATTGAGAAGCACTGCTCTAGTATAAGCCGGGGGTGGGAAATGCAGGGGCCACTGGTAAATTTCAAAATAAAAAAAGACTGGTCAAAAGTACAAGGACCTGTCAGAAATCACTTTTTTCAGCCCTCTGAGTAGTCCTTTTGTGCATATGGACTACTCAGAGGGCTGAAAAAGTAATTTTTGACTGGTCCTCGCACTTGTGACCAGTCCTCGAACTTACGACTGTCCTCACATTTTACGTTTTTGCCCTATCTTATCACCACGGTGAAGAGAAGCAGCTGTGAAATGAGTGACATGGTTGTTAAGAATGCTACAATGGGCATAAATGATGACCAGTCATAAGTGCGAAGACCGGTCAAAAGTGCGAGGACCTGTCAGAAATCACTTTTTTCAGCCCTCTGGGTAGTCTTTTTGTGCATATGCACTACTCAGAGGGCTGAAAAAGTAATTTTTGACTGGTCCTCGCACTTGTGACCAGTCTTCGAACTTACGACTGTCCTCACATTTTACATTTTTGCCCTATCTTATCACCATTTCTCTCTCCCCCTCTTTCTCTCTCTCTCTCCTCCACTCTCTCTCTCATTCTCTTTCTCTCCCCTTCCTCAAAGAGAGAGGTGGTAGGTTTGAGGAGAAAGATTGCTGTACAATAAAAAAGATGAAAGGGAAGAAAACCAACCCCAAACAAATATAAAGATATTAAGATAAAGAATGAATTGTTAAACTTTAAAGAATAAAAGAGAACAAATATGAATAAATAGCAATAATTGGAAACACACATACAAACATACAATGTATTTTCTTTGAACAGAGTATTTGGCCGGTTCACAAATTTAAACAGTGTTCAGTCATTTCACTTAAATTTACAATTTCTATATTTCCTTTTTGCCATATTTATTCCTCATCTATTTTTTAAAAAACCAATATTACCCTTCATCCTCATCTCTAATCTTAATCAAATTCAATTTTTCACTTCTATTCTATATTATACCCCTTCTCATTGTCATCTATTTTTATATCCATCCTCACATTGGTTAATTATGTAATATTACAGTTGTTCAATACAAATTCAACATTTTAATATAAATCAATTAGTTATATAACTATCTTTTTTGTATATTAATCAATATGAACATGAATATTCCAATTATTTCCATGCAATCCAATTTCTTACAAATCAATTACCGGTAATTATATTTACCAATAATAATAAACCAAATAATTTCCCCCATATATTCTTCCAAACCACAACTTAACCATTTCTGCTTTCAACACAATATACAATTAATAGTATCTCAATTATTACAATTCCCTAGTTAAATAGAGCTTTTTTTCTTTTGTGTTTTAAAATCTTGAACTCTCCTCTTTTGCCATTTGCCATGAATTTCCCATTGTTTGATCTACTTTTTTTGATGAGGAAAAAGAAATCTGCCTTTCCAACGTTGCAAGCAAAAGAAAAAGAAATCTCTCTCTGCCTCATTTTGTCACGTTGCAGCAAAGACCCTGCTTTAGTTTCAGTTTCGCTTTTTTAGCATAGCTGGGAGGGGGAGGAAAATGCTCCAGCAATTTACCTCTTTGCAGCTAGCTAGTAACAGAGCCCTGGTAAAACAGCTGAGAGCAAATCAGCTGAGAGTCGGGAGGCTCTTCAAATCAACTTATGGTAATTAACCTATACTGATGCTGAAAGGGGCTGTTTTTTCTATTTTTGCAGACAGGGGTCTACTCATTTGTTTTCTTTTAAAAAGGCATTTTTTTCGTGACTTGAATATAAGCCGAGGGGGGCTTTTTCAGCCTGAAAAACGTGCTGAAAAACTCGGCTTATATTCGAGTATATACGGTAACCCATTAAAATAATATTTTAGGCCAGCTCTGCTTGATGGAATAATAGTGTTTTAAGGGCACGGCGAAGGGTGCTAAGGTTGGGATCTGGTGAATCTCCAGGAGCAGCTCGTTCCAGAGGGCAGGTGCCCCCACAGAGAAGGCTTTCCCCCTGGGGGTCGCCAGTCAACACTGTCTAACTGATGGTATCCTGAGGAGACCCTCTCTGTGGGAGCGTACTGGTCGATGGGAGGCTATCAGAGGCAGAAGGCAGTCTCGTAAGTACCCAGGTCCTATGCCATGGAGCGCTTTAAAGGTGGCGACCAACACCTTGAATCGCACCCGGAAGACCACCGGGAGCAAGTGCAGCTCGCACCAGAACCATGAATGCACAGAAACTTAGACAAATCAGCACTCAATTGGCATATAGAGCTAAACAACATGTTCACACCATTCAAAAGAAACAATAAAAAAGCTAAAAGGGAAAGAAAAAGGCCAGAACATCTCCTCACCTGCAATCAAAATCCAGATAATCAGGGATTAATACCAAGATTAACACCAGACAAACAATCAAGCAGTAAAATTAAGGAACTACCAAGAGAAAACAACTGTCCACCAACACACACAAATCAAGCGACTCAGGGGTGGGTTCCACTTATCTTTATTACTGCTTCACAGCAGGATCGTGCACATGCACATGTGCAATTACCAATGATGATGTCGTACTGGGTGGGCGGGGCCTCCCTCCGGTTTTAGTACCAGTTCAATAGAACCGGACAGAACCAGGAGCAACCCATCACTGAAGCTACTGTATATAAACAGAGAGCAAACTCGCTTCTTTCTAGCACTGAAGATGTTACTAGTCTGGAAAACAAATGTCTACAAAAGGCAAGCAATCAGATTCAGAAAGCTTCAAAGACTCCACAGGAGGAGACGTGCTTCCAGCAAGACTAGCACCCATGTTTTTGTGGCTACTGCAGTATGTTCTACAATATACACATGCTGTATTTCTACCCCTTCTCTTGGACAAGGAAAACAAGCTGTCCTGCTACTTTGCTATCAGGAAGCTTTGGTGCTGCACTTTCAAATGCCTCTTCCTTCACCAATAACGTACCTAGCCAACAAATCTTCTCAAATGGAATGATCTAGCTGGCTGTGCACTTGAAACATGAGAACAACTAAGAGAACAGTTGGATGACTGAGAATCTCTACAGACTTTTAGCTATACAATTTGGGATGAACACCCTTTGAATGGTGTGGGAGTAGGAATGGATTTTCAGAGGAAAAAACTGCAGACTACAGGAACCAGGAACACAACTCAGGTGACCTGGAGGACACAGATAAACCTCCAAGTACTTCAATAATCCTCTAAAAGGATGCAAATTACCATCTGCCTGCAAGGAATATAAATCCTTCCATTCCCCATTATCCTATCAGAGCTGAAAAAGCTTCTTGGATGAGAAGCGAAACATCTTCAAAAGAAAAAACAAGGATGTCCAGTTGTCTCCTGAAAAAGTACCTTTGGGACAACCATGACCTTGAAGACTGAGAATCTCTACAGACTTACAAACTAAGAGAACATTTCTAAATAAACGGAGCTGGGGAACCTAGCAAAGCCAAACTTTTACCTTTTAGCACCATCCAACTTTACCTTTTATCACCATCCAAATAGCAGGCTACTTTACACATTCTTTCAATCATTCTTAATTTATACATTGGCTTATAAAGGCACCATGTCATAACTGGCAGAAATTGTTTAAAAAGAAAAACTGTGCAATAATGTGTAATTCTTCACAGCAGTTCTTGCTGAAAAGTAATAGATTGGAATGCCTTTTTAAAAAGGACATTGTCTCTCCAAATATGCCTCTATATGTATTTTTATGGTTTTTTATTAAACCATTAAATTTGCACATTTGGCTTGGCTGCTGGTTTAAGATTTTATTCCTTCAAAGAAAAAGGAAAAGAATACAATACAAATGTACATTTTTCCAGCTTGCAAGCCCACAATTACACAATATCTTGAGTTATTGCATAATGAAGTAATAGTCACAAATATTTACCCAATACAGAAAGACAACCATTTGTCATATTTGTTGGTACAAATGAAATGCAGTCTGATACCTTACCCAATACTGTGTGCTAACATGCCATAACGGCTGAGACCTATAAGGTCTCCTGAAATTTGTCACTCATTTGTGATCAATAATTGTGCAATGTGGTCTGATTTATCTTTTCCTCCTTATGAGAGTCTGTTTTATTTTCTGTAAAAGAAAAAGGCTATATTAATTTTAGCAGTAGAAGCATCATCATTTGAACCCTGTATAAAATGTGTGAAGGGATAGGGACATTGTACAGGAAAAGTTCCTACGTAGAAGCTTCTTGAAATCTCATAGGAATTGTCACCTTTTAAGAACAGGCCGCGTTCCTGATTTTTTCCATTTTTCCATGTGTTTTTATTTTTACAATTAGTTTTAAGAACCAAATTCTTCCTGCCATCAACTTTATACTATGAAACTACAGTTTTTAAACTGTAAATAACAGACATGAATACAGAGATTATAGTTATAAAGATAAAACATAAGGTGGTTTATTTTTTCATCCAATGTTCTTATTCTGACAAACATAATTGCATTGGCACTAGTTTCTCTCTTGGGTGCATGTATGTAAACTTCACCAGGATTACAACAATGAAGAAAAGGACTGAAAAAAATACATAATTTGCCATGGCATGTGACAATAAATTGTTATCATTTCCCTAATACTTAAAATGTCCTTTTAAATATGTAACTAAAAGTACAATTTACAATGATTGGAATATGTATTGGGAATACACTGAACATAAATTAGACAGAATAGGAAAAAGGGAATTTATTTTCAGTAAGTGCCTAATAGTTGCTAAAATTATTCTTATATGTTTATAATTTACATATATTATATTACATTTTATCTTCTTCTGCTCCCCTTTTCATATTTGATTCGATAATGTATATTTGCTTTCATCAACTACAGTATTACCCTGTTTCCCCCCAAATAAGACGTCTCCTGATAATAAGCCCAATCGGGCTTTTGAGTGCATGGCAATAAGGCTAAACGCTTATTTCAGGGTTAAAAAAAATATAAAACAGGGTCTTATTTTTGGGGAAACACAGTAGCTATCAGGGCTGCGCAATGCTTCAGGACCAGTTTCAGACAGATGTTTTGGATTGTGCAGGATCACTACTGCAGTACTTTTCTGCAATCTTTTTAAAGCAGCCATATTTTTCCAAGAAAAGACACAGCTGCTTTAAGGAGCTGCAGGTAGATGACGACTTTGCATCTTCATACACTCCAGAGCACAATTTGTATTTTCTAGGACAGTGATGGCTAACCTTTTTGCCATCGCGTGCCAAAAGTGGGGGGAGCGCAGGAGGGTTGCGTGCACGCATGCCCACACCCATAATTCAACGCGCCCCACCCCCCGTGCATGTGTGTGCGACCCCCCCCCAGGCTCCCTCCGCTATTGGCACATGACGGCATAGTGGGACCAGAAGACCTGTTTTTTCGCCCTCCCCAGGCTCCAGAGCCTTTCTAGAAGCCTGGGGAGGACGAAAACAGCCTTCCCCAGCCACCCCCGGAGACTCTCCTGCGGCCGGAAATGGCGCATTTCCCAACTTCTAGTGGGACCGGAAGGCCCGTTTTTCACTCTCCCCAGGCTCCAGAGGCTTTCTAGGAGCCTGGGGAGGGCAAAAATGGCCTTCCCCACCCCCCAGAGGCCAGAAACAGCCCGTTTCCCAACGTCCGGTGGGCCCGGAAGGCCGGAAAATCAGGTGGCCGGCACACGCATGCGCACTGAAGCTGAGCTAGGGCAACGGCTCACGTGCCCGAAGATATGGCTTCGCGTGCCACCTGTGGCACGCGTGCCATAGGTTCGCCATCACGGGTCTAGGAATTACATTAGCGTATAATATAGATGACATATATATTTATGAAATACATATGGCATTTATATTATACGCTAATGTAATTAATGATAAAGAAATTACCATTGTAATGAATATAACAGAGTTAATCTGTAGCAAGTTTCACAGATCACACTCAACCAAAATAAACTACATTATGACTTACTCCGGCGTGTATTACTGAACAGTTAGAGGCACATCAGTAGTAATCATAAAATAATACAAAAACAGCCACACTTGCTGGTATTGCTGAATTTCTCCAGTTGTCATTCACTAAATTAGTTCCTCTATTCATCCACTCTGTTAACTCAGGATCAGCAAATGTGTGAAGGTGTGGCCAAGAAATGTGGCTAAAACTGAAACCTAATCTGCCACAAATTTTTGTGCGATGAGATTTGTCTCATACTCTAAAATGGGATTCTCCAGAACAAAACAGGAACATAGAACAACATGTTTACATCCCTTGTCAAAAATCTGCTTAAAATTGTATTGGAGCTCAGCAAGCAGATAATCAAAAGGTTAAAGACAACATTACTTTTCAGAATAGCTGAAAATTAGAAACTGTATTGAAGGATAAGTGGTGGAGAAGGCCAAAACCCACATAACCCCCACAACCTCCCCCCAAAAGTCCCAAAACAGCTTGCCCTTACTGTGGGCAGATCTTGTCACATCAACCAGATCGACTTTTTAAAATTATATCACCAGTGTTTGGATGAAGGTGGTGCTGTAAATTTGGGTCTTAGCAAAGCATTTGATACATTTCCACATCATCAGTTCATTGTACAGGCTAGGGCTTAACCACTGGGTGGTTCAATGGATAGGAAGTTGGCTCCTGGATAGATCTCAGTGATTGTTAATGGGGCACTGTCTGAGCAAAAACCAGTCACAAGAGGTGTACCACAAGGCTCAGTCCTAGGTGCTATTCTACTTAATGTATTTGTAAATGATATAACAGAAGGATTGCTACGTAAGGTTTTTGCTGATGACAAAGTTCTGTAATAATAAAAGTGTGTGATATTCCTGGAGATATTCATAACATGGAAAATGATTTGGCATTCCTGGAAAATTGGTCAAAGATAGGGAAATTGCAGTTCAGTGTTTCTAAGTATAAGATCATACACTTGGTGAAAAAAAATCTTCTGGCAGGGCACAGAATTGGGGGTACAGTGTTAGACAGAACAACAGAAGAGAAGGATTTAGATGTGCTCATAGCAGATGGCTGCAAAAAGAGCAAACAGTGTGGCCAGGCATCTGCATAAGGCAAACAAAATTATGGGATGGATCACTAGAGGGATCACCAGCAGGAAAAAGGAAGTCCTAATCCTGCTATATAGGGCTTTAATGAGACCCTATTTGAATACTGTGTCCTGTTCTGGGAACCTCACTTAAAAAAAGATATTAAGATTGAGGAAGTCCAGAGATGGACAACAAAAATGGTGCAAGATATGAGAGACAAAACATATTAAAAGAGATTGGAGGAACTGATTATGTAGAACCTGGAGGAGGAAATGGAAAGGGTTTTTCTTAATAAAAATTAATAAAATATAATATGCTCATCTCCAGCTTCTACTATCTTTCCATCTTAAAAAGGTAAAGATAACAGTTTCCCTTGTCTTGTTGTGTCCAATTCTAGGATACGGTGCTCATCTCATTATCATTATCCAAAGACATTTCTGTGGTCATGAAGCCAGCATGACTATACGTCAAGGTGCACTCAACACTGTTACCTTCCTACCAAAGTGGTACCTGTTTGTGTACTTGCACTTGCATGCTAATACTTTGCCAATTTTATAATATTGCAAAAACCAGACTTGAGCAATATTTCTAAGCAATCCTTAGGTAATAATGTCTATCTTTGTATCATACCCTGAACTTTAGGTCTTGATCAAGGAAAACCTTTATTTCCTTTATGCTGTATATGTTACAGAGTTTTATCCTAGAAGTGGAGGACAAAATAAATTACCCAAGCAGACATTGTGTAAAAGCATTGACTGAAATATGGGTGGCCATGGATTTTTAGAGCACCTATCTCCAAGATTTCTTATCCTTGACTGGATCTCTTGGTGAACCTTGTAGAACATTAAAATATTCATAAATAAAACATGAAAGCACTGAAAATCTATAGTTACACAACTTGTAGCCAGATTCCAAACATGACTGAAGTTCTTTGATTTCATTTTTCCACTGCAGAATGATTTTTTAGACTCCCTACAATGAGACCTCTCCTTCTGAAATTGTCTTGACTGATTATGTCATATGATTATGTGTTAATTCTTAGTCATACAAATTTTTTCCAGTCCCCAACTTGATCCCAACAATGCACCCATTGCTATTCAACTTGACTCTACCCACTTGCTGCTAAACATCTTTTTACTGTTATTTCCCAATATTATAGACTTCTCAAGAGAGCTAGGTCTTTATATGTGCCCAAATATGAACAAAGTTATCCTAGTAGTCCCTCTCTCTACACTTAGGGCAAGACAAGGCAATGCTGATGAACTCTTCCTCAAGGTTGAATTATTTCCTTTTTCCTAGAAATAAGTCTAATTATAAAAGTAATCAAAAGTACTTTTACTTTACTTAAGACATAAGGTAAACTGACCCATATGAATAATCATATGGTAAACTTGATTAGTTTTCTAATATTCTTTGGTTTAGTATCTAGGGGAAAAACAATATAACCCTACAACACAAAATATCCTATATTAAAAAAATAAATAATTTTATGGTTCTACTTTTCTGCTTTTTTAAAGGAATTTACGTTGATTACTAGGACAATACAGTATAAGGATAAGCAATGACATATGCTACACTGACTGATATTGAATTAGTTATGCAGGTAAAAGCTCACTAGTTAAAGGTCCCCCTCACACATATGTGCTAGTCGTTCCCGACTCTAGGGGGCTGTGCTTATCTCTGTTTCTAAGCTAAAGAGCCAGCGCTGTCCGAAGACGTCCCCCTGGTCATGTGGCTGGCATGACTAAACACCAAAAGCACACGGAATGCTGTTACCTTCCCACCAAAGGTGGTCCCTATTTTTCTACTTGCCTTTTTTATGTGCTTTCAAACTACTAGGTTGGCAGAAGCTGGGACAAGTAACGGGAGCTCACCCCATTACGCGGCACTAGGGATTCAAACTGCTGAATTGCCGACCTTTTGATCGAGAAGCTCAGCATCACAGCCACTGAGCCAGGATTGAAATGCTCCCGGTTCGGACCAGATCGCCCGATCCGGTAGTGATGGCGGTGGGTGGTTCGGAGAACTGGTAGCAAAAATCCCTGCGTTCCCCCACCATGCCCTGCTGAGCCGCACGATCATCAAAGGCTTTTTTTTTTACTTTTAAAAGCATTTTTTCTACAACCTCTTCCGATGAAAAAATGCTTTTAAAAGTAAAAAAAAAAGCCTCTGATGATCGCGCAGCTCACCTGGGATCGTCAGAGGCTTTTCAAAGCATTTTTTAAAAAGCCTCTCTGACAATCCCAGCTGAGTTGCCTGATCGGCAGAGGCTTTTCAAAGCATTAGAAAAAATGCTTTGAAAAGTTAAAAAAAAAAGTTGGCCACGCCCACCCAGTCACATTACCCCCCCCCACCAAGCCACACCCACAGAACTGGTAGTAGCAAATTTTACATTTCACCCCTGCACTGAGCCACTGTGTTCCTAAAGCCCACTACCTATGCTTATAAAAATAATGTAGTTAGAAATCTAAAGGACACTTTGTAAAAGAAACAAAAAAGAAAATACACACATTTATATAAGGGAACAGTATTTGTAAATTATTCACTTAAGAGCAGGGGGAATCAATTTACCAACTAATGATTTTATCTAAGAACAGCTGCTTGAAGTGTGCTGTAAATTCAAATAATTGCCAATATACGGAACAAAAAATCTATTTTTCATTCAATACTTGCGTACAAAATCTTCAGCCATAAAGCACTGATATAATACCAAAATACTTACTATTGTGATAGGCAGAAGGAAGGAAGGAAGGAAGGAAGGAAGGAAGGAAGGAAGGAAGTCAACTATATTGTTTTAGATGTTCCAATAACTGGAACATGAGGCAGATGTTTGTGTACATAAGCTATTTCATACTAGGCATGAAAGTATTTGTATTTTCAGTGTTGATAGGTACATCCATGTCTTTATCCATTATGCTAAGTGTAATTTGATACTAAATCTATACCATTGGTGGGTTTCAAAAATTTTTACTACAGGTTCTATGAGTGCGGCTTGGTGGGCATGGCTTGGTCGGCATGGCTTGGTGAGGGTGGCAGGGGAAGGATACTGTAAGATCTCCATTCTCACCCCACTCCAGGGGAAGGATACGGCAAAATCCCCATTCCCTCCTCAATCCAGGGGAAGATTATTGCAAAATCCCCATTTCCTCTCAATCAGCTGGGACTCAGGAGGCAGAGAATAGATGGGGGTGGGGCCAGTCAGAATTTTTACTACCCATTCTCCGAACTACTCAAAATTTCCACTACCAGTTCTCCAGAACTGGTCAGAACCTGCTGAAACCTACCTTGATCTATACCTATATTCAGTCCATAGTCTTTATGTTAGGAATTACTTTAAATTTCATACTTCATATCTTAAACCACTGGTATAATTTTTTAGATTTCCTTTGTTCCCTATAATTGATCTCACAAAGAGTTCCAGAGAATTTGAAAGCTTCCCATTTTTATTTCTTTCTGAATGTCCAATTGCATTTAAAAAACATAAACAGGAAGCCGACATACTACAAAGGAAATCATCAGCCTCTAGCACTTTATTTATGTGACACAAAGTATTTGGACCTCACAAAAGTGCCAGTGGGATGATATAAATTATCCTGGAGGGCTAGTTGGATTTCCAATAAATTGGATTTGTGACTGACTATGCTCAGACTGGTAGCCATTTTGTTAATAGGCAAGTATTCCATGGTGGCCATTTATATAACACAACCAATTAAATTCCAAATATGTCCCAGACCCCAAAGTTTGCCTTTCCTTGCCAGAGATTGCCCAAATAACTTTTTTCCTCACCAAAATTACCTCAGAGCATTGCAATATAATATGAAAACTGCTAAAAATAAAATAATTAATAAGACTTGAATTAGTCAAAGAAATTAACACTGGATGACTTCCCACAGTACTTTAGTGGCCTTTAAAGACGAATACTCTATAGCTATATAGATACAGATATAAAGACAGAAATAGATATGTATGTAGATATAGACATAAATATGTCTAGTTTTAGAATATAGCTACAAATTTACTAAATGGAAGCAATTGTTTCCCCCTCCCCCCCAAAAATGCTACTTATTACTCTTAGAACTTGCCTAAGTGGGGATAAAATAAAAAACAAAGTAACCATACAAAGTTATGGAAATTAAAATACATATAAACTTTACAGTGTGAAAATAATAATAAAAAATAAGAGAAACGCAGCATCAATAAATTTTACCTAAAGCTTGTGTTAGCAAAGTGTATAAAATAGATTACGAGGTTAACTTTCCCTGATTTCTATCCCATTCAAAATGTAAGAGCTTCCCATAAACCCTTACATATTCTTAGATCTACATACCCAAAGAATTGGGATTCCTCCATTTTGCCAACGCCATGGATCATATCTGTATGCTTCCTTCCATGCAAAATACCTTGGCAGGCCGGATGAATGTGGCCCTATTTATGAAACTGAACATCTGTCACGTGGACTTTTTGAATCAGACAATATATTTTATTTGTTTAGGCTTTCAAAATAGTTAATTATCTAACTATTATCTGATAACTTTGACATGGAATAAACTATCTGTAAAAACTATTTGGAAAGCAGTGTATAAATCTTTTTAAATAAACTATAGGAGAAAAAGATAGACAAAAATTGCAAATGAAATCATGCTCACTTTTGATTTTGTGAAAATAAATCTTGTAAGAACACTGGGAAAGTTATTATTTATTTCATTATTATTTCAGTTCAGGTTTTAAAAGCAGATATATTTTTTTTAAAAGAAATGTATGAGGTGCTTAATGTTGTCTCACATTGTGAAATGAGTGACAAATGATAAATAAATAAATAAATAAAAATAATTAAGAAAATTTATGGAGATTCTCAGTCATCCAGGTCATGGTTGTCCCAAAGGTGCTTTTTCAACAGCCAACTGAACTTTCTGGTTTTTCTTTGAAGATGTTTCGCTTCTCATCCAAGAAGCTTTTTCAGCTTGAATAAGTTTCTTGGATGACAAACAAAACGTTTTCAAAGATAAACCAGAAAGTCCAGTTGCATTTTGAAAAAGCACCTTTGGGACAATGAAGAAAGTTGTACATTGTTCAGTAGAGGCCACATCCTCTCACAATCACAGTGAAAAGAAATACAGTGATGTCAATACCTAAGTGCAACTATTTTAACTTAACAAGCAGCAGAGAATTTCAGGCGCTGAATTTGAGAAAGAATTATTGCTTCTTGAATTAGTACCTTAACTATCAAAAGGCACAAGAAAAGGCAGACAAACAACAACCCTTAGAAAGGCAGGAGAGAAGGCCCATCCCTTAACACTTGCCCAAATGACACTGCTTTGAAATTGAAACTGACCATAACAACTTAGGGAAGAGCGAGGAGGGGGGGGAATCTGCATGCAGATTTATTGCTTCTGGAACTGAAAGGTAAAAACATTCCCTTTCTCTAGCATACATATTCTGTTTACAGCTCAACAGGGAAAACGGACAACAACCCAAAAGTAAAAGCCAGCTAAACTAACAAGCCCTGCAATCTTCAGACAATCTAAGATTTAAAAAGTTCATCAGCCCAAGAATTTATCTTGAACAAGGGTTGTATAGCAACCTATTTTCAATGCAAAAACAAAATAGTAGTTTTGAGCTTATGCAATTTAGCTCTGATAGATGGGGTTGTCTCTACGGACCGGCTAAGACGATACATGGCAGCCCAGCCCATTTGGGCCATCAAATCCAGCATTATCTGACAAAATAAATAAATAAATAAATAAATAAATAAATAAATAAATAAATAAATAAATAAATAATGCCCATAGTACGTTTTAAAAAACACCTTGGAAATTTGTCACTGCCTGCAGTTGGGGCTGAATAGCTTTTTCCTTCTCTCTTCAGAAAGGGGGCGCTGAGTGTGCTTTTGTAGGCGGAACACTGAAGGCACCTTGCCCCCAAATCGCCCTAGGCTAGCGTCACTTCTTTAGAAAGTGATTCGTCGATTTGATAAACAACATTTTTCCTATAGCGCTGGTGGCATGTCAGACCTTTTACCTGTAGAGTCGGAGATACACAGCTGCTTTGTGAAAACTGCACCCCGTTAATTCTCTCGCCTCAAATAACTTCCATAAGAAAAAAGGGTAACCTTATCTCGTTCATAACACACACAAGGGGTTCAACCCCTGCACGTGTCACTCAGGGGCAAGTATTTACCACCATTTGCGTATACACACAGGGAGCCAATCACGTTAAGATTACAGCCATACGTATCTTAGTGACACACACATACAAGGAAACACGGGTTAGCCGCGCGCCCGCGCGCGCGGGTTAACTGTTCCCAGGTAAACATAAAGCGCTTCGCACGTGCCTAAACTAAAATATTACTATTGGGCTAAACGGCCTTTTCGGGTTCGGCTAATAAAGGGGCATGCACACCTTTTAATTTATTGAGGGGGAGGGAATGAAATATACACCCGTCTCCTTCGCAGGATATTTGGTTTCCACTACATGCAAGCGGCATGGTGTCCCAGCCGCGGCGCGGGTATGTTTTTCGTCGCCCTTTTGACTTCCTGCACCCACAACTCCGGTCTCTTACCTGGGCCGGCACGGCCCAGCCCGGTTCCGCGGTCAGGGTCCTCCTTTCTTTCCGGGCCTCGCTCCGTCCCACAGCCCTGCCCCCGTCACAGCCTTGGTTCCAGCCACAGCCCTTCCTGCCTCCGCGACCCGCCTCCCTCCCTCTCTCTCCCACGACCAGACCCGCCTCCGTTGCCGCCCGAAAGCGGGGGCCGGTATGACTAGCCGAAGCTCCCCTAGTCACAGCCTCTGCTGTGCTTCATACAGATAGAGAAGCGGTGGGAGACTCTAGGCTGCTGCAAGTAATCGCCCGCCGCCCGCTTTCCCTTCTTTAAGGAGCACTGCGTGTGCCAACCTCACCCAACCTCACCCCGACCGAGAGGCACAACTTCCCCATCAGCCCCTCTCCAAAGCGCGCCAGCCCAACTCGCACACTGTACCTTCGGCCCACAAACAGTGCATCGACCGCGTACACATGCACTTCCCCGTCCGGAACCGTACACTCTCACATTCACTTTTGTAGCAGAGAGGGCCCCACCTCCAATCCAATGAATGTACTTTCAGCCTCAGGAGTCTTTGGCTACAGCCCGCGATGCTGTCACAAATTCTTGGCTCTTCAGAATTGGCGTAGTACCGTACTTAGCCCGGTGGGCTTTTTGAAATGCCTGTGCTGCATTCGAACCCTTCATTAGTTTTAAGTTGTTTCGTTTCGTTTTGTTTCGTTTCGTTTCGTTTCGTTTCTAGTTCGGAGCTCAGCCTGTTTACCTCGATCGAATTTAGAAAAATGGGCCACTTCAGTAAACAAGTCAGCATTACACAGCACTAGTCTTACAGTCTTTGTACTTTTTAATTTTTTTTTTTTTAGTGCTGCTGCTGTGTGGAATAGTCTTCCTCATCCAACACACACAGCTTTCATGGGGTATGTACCTGTAAATTATGGGGTGGGGGCAGAAACATGGCCTCATTTTGGTCTCTGGTTTGCTCAACAGACAATTAGCATTATCATTGCTAAACACAACCCAGTTTTCTGAGTTCACATGTTGTAACCTACTGAGCAGGTATACTGAATCTCATGGTATAAGGCTGAGTTCTCACTACCACATGCTAAGAGACACACACACAAACACACCAGAACAAAGATCTAGTTTTTTAATCTCTACTTTTCTCCTTCTATATCTTTCCCTTGAAAGACCTTCCCAAAACTAATTGGTTCATGGAAATCTTTGGCACAAAAACCTTGCCATGCGTAGACAGCCTGTATCTTATAGTGAAACATGTAATGACATGAGCATGTCTTTTGTTTGCAAAAGTGCTTCTAGGCAAATAATTCCTAACAGATTTGGGGCACTATTTAGTCTTCTTTCTTAACAGTTTTCCATTGTGTTTGCAATGTTGTTTGTATTAAAGTACAATAATGTCTTGAAAACATGAGCAAACTAAAGAGGAAGATTTGTGTCTCTAGCTACATTAGAATCCTTTGTGTTTTATTGGAATAAAAATCCTGTGAGAAATAACGTTGGTCTCTGAAGTTATTCAGTAATAACAGTAATAATATTAGTAAAACGTAGTACAGCGCTAGTAAACAGAAGCATGTGACAGGTTTTGTTTTATATTACAACCATAATATTCTTACATTACCATTACAACTCAGCCATTTTCTATCTTTTCATGTGATGTGCCTGTATAAACCTACAAAGCAATTACAATGTAGAACATCATTGATCAAACAGTTTATGAATTTATGAAACAGTTCTAATAAGGTAAAGTAGCCAATAACTAGAGAGGAGCAAGCTTATAAATGCAGATTCTGGGAACATGAATCTGAAATAGCTTCCAGAAATAGATAATCTGTTTGGAAATCTCCGTTTCCAAAATCTCCAGGTTCCTAGATTTCTAGTGAGCTAAAATAGAAGAATCTTGGAATTAAAATGAAGTTTTAATTAATTAATTAAAATTAATAAAGTTCACATATTGATGTGAATTAGGGAGGTGATGTAATGTAATGGTATATGGGAATGACCTTCGGAGACAAGTGGAAAGCTGCAAACTAGACAGCTGTCAAGACAAGCAGTAACTGAGTCTGCAGAAGGAATGTTGACATGCCAAACATCTCAGAAGGGACCCTCCCTAGTTTCTTGGACAGTAAAAGTGAAAGGTGAAGAAATGTACATTTTCAAGATTCTGTTAATCTAGTCTTACAATAAAACTAAAGCTAATATTTCTGGTTGAGCTTCTTCTGATATCCATCTTGCAAGTCTGAAAATCTCTTCTGGGCCATTTGCTAAACTCACATTTCATATGACGATTCAGCTGCTGATTGACTGACCATTGTCTAGGTCAGTGATGGCTAACCTTTTTGCCATCGCGTGCCAAAAGCAGGGGGAGTTGGGGGGGATTGTGTGTGCGCGTGCCCACACCCATAATTCAATGCGCTCCGTCCCCCCATGCATGTGCACGTGACACCCCCCCGCTTTTGGCACATGATGGGCCCAGTAGGCCCATTTTTTGCCCTCCCCAGGCTCCAGAGGCTTTCTAGGAGCCTGGGGAGGACAAAAACGGCCTTCCCCACCCACCCTGGAGGCCCTCCAGAGGCCCGGAAACAGCCCATTTCCCGACTTCCAGTGCACCCAGAAGGCCCGAAAATCAGCTGGCCAGTGTGCTGGACTGAGGTAGGGCAACTCTCGCATGCCCACAGATATGGCTCCGTGTGCCACATGTGGCACCCGTGCCATAGGTTCGCCATCACGGGTCTAGGTTGTGGCCCTTCCACCTGTCTTCCAAGGTCATCTACATATACCATTACAGGTGTTTGCCTGAATCACTTGCTATACTTTCTTTTTGTTTTGGACTTAATTCATCTTTTTTCTCTTGTCACTTTGGGAACAGATGTGGCCTATTTCTGTCAAGAGCATCTTCCTTACTCTACAGCACTCCACAAGCAGGGGCTTCAGGGTCAATCACTCACAGAGAAAGGAGGGGAATCACCTCGACACCATGTGTCCCATTTCTAATTACAATATTTGGGCCAGAAAGATACAATGGATGATACTAAAAACCACTTAGATCAAGATTTAATTGCTTCTGCCAGTAGCTTCTATTTTTATTAATTTTTTTTCTTCCTCTTGTTATTTCAGCTTCTGATCTCTGATTACTTTCAATTGGTCAATCATCCTTATGTTAAGAGGCCGATAAAAATAAACTCATATAGTTCCAGCTATTTTAACTCTACACAGTGTGTACTGAGGTGAAAGTAGAGTGTTTCCTAAAGTTTATGTTAAATAATTCCACTAAGTGACAGCAGTTTTTCTCTTCACTGCATCATGGCAAACAATATGGTTTAGACTGAGCTCTTTACCAGTTGATGTCAGTTGCTGATGTCAGATATTCGTCTAAATATACCTCCACAAATGAGTGGAAGTAATTTAGCAGTATTTAGACTGATATGGTGCAAAACTAGAAGCTGCATTATGATATGAGAGGAAGCATAACCTGGGTTTACAGACTGGTACAACCAGTTTCATAGCCTCTACTTGTCCAGCTAACCTCATACGAGGTTAACTATCAGCATGACTGTTCCTGTTTATATTACAAAAGAACCAAGGGAAGCTTTTATCCTGATCCCATACAAAATTCTTGTTTGGAGTGCCTTTTGTTTTTATTAGCATGTTTTCTCCTGCACTCTTCTTTTTCTCAAAATTTATTTACTTATATTTATTGTTCAATAAAAAGACTCTCGACAGCATAATATATAGGTAGTCCTCACTTACTGATCATTTTCCAGTGACCATTAAGAATTATGACAATGTTGAAAAGGGTGATTTACAGCCAGTCCTTGAAGTTGTGGCCATCACAGCATGCCTACAGTCCTGTAATCACAAGTTGGGCATTTGGCAACAGTGCACAATTATGAGAGTTGCCAGGTCCCATGGTCATGTGAATTATTTACAATCTTCACTGTTGGTTTCCAAGTAGGAAAGTCAATGGGAAAGCCAACAGGAAGTTGCAAGCTGCGATCACTTGACATTGCATTTAATGACTGGAGGTGATTAGTATTAGTGAGAACAATGATGATTCATAAAACATGTTAGAGTTACAACTCTGTAGAGTTAAAGTTTTTTCACAAAACTATCATGGCCTTGCATAGCTTTGTGCTTCACTGGTGGTCCAGCAGGAGTGTATTTTGTGCATACACAAGTGTATAGACAACTGGAGAAAAATTTCTATCTTCAAAAGGATGTCGCTGTTTTAATAGAAAAAAAAGTGTTTCTTTGAATGCTTGTTGTAAAGCAACTCTTTTGAATGTTTAGCATGGCCCTCTTAGATATTATTCATGATAAGTAGTGGTATAATTATTTTCATCTCCAAGATAAAAAAATAAAAAGGCTGTTACACTCTGGTACCACTGTTACATTATATAAAGATTGGCCTATAGTTTTGGCTCAATCCCTGAAACATGGAGAAAAGCTGCATTTTGGATGTTAGTTTGAAAAGAAATGGAAATGCAGGGAACCTGGGTTTGTGTAATCTTGTCAATTTAAGTAACATCTATGTTTAATATATTAAAACAATGCTGGCAAATCAAATCACTTTAATGGTATGTATGAGATGTGATAATAAATTATTTTCCTTTCTACGAAGATCTCTATTCTAAATGAATAAGAAAAAAGCCAAAGTTTTTATTTTCCATCTGTGATATGAATCGCACTTTAACCATCATGCTAACAATTTTAACAGTTATTAGGTAACCCATGTGCTCTTTTCCTTTTCCTAGTTGTGAATGCAGAGCAATGAGGATATACTGGTTTTACTACTTTTTCATTATATGTAAGAGTAACAATAACAGAGTTGGAAGGGACCTTGGAGGTCATTTAGTCCAACCCTCTGCTCATGCAGGAAACTTGTGCTAGGGATTTGAACTGCTGAACTGCCGACCTTTCTGATCGACAAGCTCAGTGTCTTCGCCACTGAACCACCTAGTGAGGCTTATATGTTATCCCACACTTTACATGTTCTGTGATAAATTAATACACCTTTCTTTTATTTGTTTGTTGGCATGTCATATTTCTAAACACCCATCCACCCGATCTCCCTCATTGGGCCTCATTGATTATTCTTAATTCAGCAGGGTCATGATTAAAGTTGAAGTTTAACACATCTAAGAGATACCTGGTAGGGAAGGTTGAGAGTCTGCCATCTTTCTTTCTCTCTTTAAAATATGTTTCTGGGTAGGATCCCTTCTTCTAGAGTCAGAGAATGTAGTATAATAATAACTTTGCAATAAAAAAAGTTATGTGGTCAGATGACTTATATCATTCCCTCTTCAATTTACAAGAACAAGGAGTCCTTCCAAGAAAGAAAGTGCTAACCCATACAAGCGACTAACAGATAAATCATCTGCAGAACTCTTCAGTGTAAGACTCGCCAAAACTAACTGTTCATTAGTATGCAAATCAAATTAGTAATATGATGAGAAACTAGTCTAGCGATAAACAGTATAATAATTAGAAATGGAAACTAAATCTTAATGCTTTCTAAATGCAGTTGATACTGGATTATGAAAATCACACCTAGCATGTCTCTGTGACATTAGTTGTCTGCTTTACCTCTCTGTGATAACAATAACTGCAGGATTTAATCTCAGCCAAGGTTCCTGAGGTGTCATTTTCCCGTATGTACAGCAGAGAGAAAAAATACGTCGCTCTGGAAATGTCTCTCAATATTTGCAGGATTTGTTTTTTAGTTATATTGACAACATTTGTATTGCTAACTACTTCAAAACTTGTGGCAATTAAGTCATTTAAGTCAATTAAAACAAGATTTTTTTTAAAAAACAACATCCAAATGCATAAACACTGTTGTGCTATCACTTCACTTTGGCACCTACATTCTTAAAGCTATGTAAGTCTGTCTTATCTGCTCTACTAAAAGCCATTAGCATGGGTTCCATTTTCTAACCATCTGGTATTATAGGCAGTGCCCATCATCTATATTGGGAAAGCAAAGGAAAGATTTTACACCCGGACTCAACTACTCAGCAGATACTGTACATCAAGAGTTTGGTTCCAATTTTTATTTAAAAAATGTACAACCAACATGTCTACTTATGAATGACTATGGGAGCCTTCACTTATTCAGGCAGTTTCTTATGGGACTCTCGGCACACTGGTTGGAAGTAAGAAATAAGTTATAAATTAAACTATCCAGATGTCATAGCAGGAAGGAGAACCAGATACTTTCCCCTCAAATGTGAACAGCTCCCTCCTTTCCACAAAGGCTGATGTTAACTTCCAAAATGTCCAGGTGGTTTAGCAATGCAGCTTCTAAGAATACATAAAGTTAATTAAACAATGTTATACAGTTCAAGTACTTTTTAATTCCTGTAACTCATTTATTTCTCATTGAAAAGCCCTCCACTGTGTTGCTTGATAAACTGAAAAGGTATTTGATAAAATGCTTTGATTTTATATTAAAAGGATAAATGTATATAAAATTGTATTTTAATTACCTTTAACAAATGAATAAATTTTTCAAACAACATAATTGTTCACACTCAGACCCCCTCTAAAATGAAACACTGGTTTTCTTTTTTTTTCCTAGCTACCAACAAAAAGTCAGTTCTCTTTTTTTAATAAAATGTGTGACACAAAGACAGTAAAAATAATGTTTCAGAAAAGATAGTATGTCCCCAAACCTCTGATATAACTAGCAGAATTGCAAATTAAATTTCTTAAATTATTGAGATGTAGACTGAATTCTCAAGTAGGCTGTACTCTTCAATAATCAGAGAAGAAAGAGTATATATTTTAGATACAGACTTATGATCCAAAATGCCAGGACCCAAACCAAGAATGACATGTGGCAGTTCTTCCAAGCGGAATTCTTTATTGTTTATTCTGGCAGCACATTATGTATATATTTATTCATCCAGCAAATGCATATGCTGCTCAGCTGGTGGTGTGAGATGACTGTTTATAATCACATTAACATGGTCAGAAATCACCATTTTGAGAATACATCGCCACCCTCTTTCTCCATTTTTAGTATCTTGAATCCTTGTGCTATCCTTGTAAGGTTTATTGAGAGAATTAGCCCATCCCCATCCCCACTGTCACTGGCTTGCTGGGAGATAAAGTCCATGCAATGTAAAGTTGAGAAACATTGGTTTAGAAGATTTATATTGTGCTGGCAAAACTCTGTAATGAGGTATCTTGCTTTTCTCCAGCTTTTTTCCTTGGTGGACCAAGAAGACAGGTTAATTAATTAATTTTAATTTAAAGTAAAATTAAAGTAACTCCATCAAGTCATATGCTTGACTTGGTGGAGTTACTTTAACTCTATGCAAGTCTGGGCCTCATGAAGACTAAATTGATCCAGTAGAGGTTAATTTACCAGGTCAAGTGCCCCCTTTTTGGTATTTCCACAACACTTAAAACACATTGTCTCACTTAAGCTTGTATGGGAACAGGGCTATGAAATAATTCACTGCTGGAGCAATTCTGGAGCATGCCCTTCCTTTCCTAAGGAACCTTAATGCTTAAAAAATAAACAAGTACTCACAAAAATCTGTGAAAATGATTAGCAAATGATAAGTTCTACAGAAATGATAACTTTTTGGAATACCCAGAGAATGCAGAGTTTTCAGAGAAAGCTGTTTCAAAAGCAAAAAACAAAAAAAAATTAGGGGCATTTCTACTTCTGAAAAAGAGAATGTATCAAGGGAGTCATCTTCCGGAAAGCAGTTCCCATGAATCTTGTGTGTTCTAACCAGATAGATGCAGGAAGCAACATAGACAGAGGTTGTCAATATTTCAGTGCTTTAGGTGGCCACTTGGGAGTTTCCTGCACTTTCACTTTCCAGTCGTAGATGACAAACTCCCCGCAGCCACTTTCAAGAATCTAGCATGCTCTTGTTGGAACTGAAGTTATGTAGTATTTAGCTCTGCCAACCATTCTAATTTATTCAAGACCAATTTACATAAGTATTTGATACTTGGACTATAACATTTTAACTAGTTCATATAGCTACAGCTAATAGAATGAATAGTCATCACAATTCTGGTTTTTTAAAATGGTATTTTTCCTATTCTTATTTATACAAGCTTGTGATCTAATGTTTTCTCTAAGTTTGAAAATAATATAATATAACAGAAATTGCAGAAGGAAGTTATGCTGTCATGAACAAGTTCCTCTGAATCCTACACTAGAAAGCAATCATCAGTTGATCAACATAAACATGCACTTGACTCCATTCCATTTAATAGTGTTTAGGAAGCTATCTAGAGCTCATTGAAACAGTCCAACTGTGAGGTGACAAGACCACGAAAGACCATCTGAATGGCCTCTAGGTTGAGGAAAGGGTGTAATTGGTACACAAGACAAATAGTTGCATAGACTCTTCTGGCTACAACTGCCACCTGCTTTGTGGTCAGTTGCTGCAAGTTCAGGAAGAGCCCCAAGTTGTATACCAAACTTGAGTAGGGAAATGCAGTGGTCTTGCACCATCCAAAACCAATGGTGAAAACATCCCAATGCTGGGGGTGTCCAACAGGATTATCACTATTGAGCCAAATTCTGTTTTTCCCTTTCCAGACTCAAACCTCCTCCAGACACAACCAGAATATTGGAAGCTTCACCTATCATCAGTGGTGGGATTCAAATAATTTAACAACCGGTTCTCTGCCCTAATGATTTCTTCCAACAACCAGTTCACCAAACTGTTCAGAAAGTTAACAACTGGTTCTCCCAAAGTGGTGTGAACTGGCTGAATCTCACCACTGTCTATCATCCAAACACTGATGACACCAAACTCCAATCTGATAGATTACCTCACTCAGCAGTTTCACTAAACAGGAAGGGGGAAAGTGTAAAACCTGAGGCACCCCACCAATGAGAATCATGGGTATAGTCTCCCTCTACTGTCCTGAAGCAACTACTGGGCAAGAAGATGACAAAACACATTGCCCCCAACTCCAAAATTGCAACTGGTCTAGAAAGATATCATAATTGACAGTATCAAATATTGTCTGGGATATGCCAATTGAACAGGTCCTATCTCTTTGCAGGGATGGGTGGCACTTTTCAACCAGAGAGGGGTCAGAGACTGATTTGCTGTGATAGTGGACTGATAGTAATGTCTTCCAAATCCAGATCAATTAACCTGACACAAAGCCCAGATCTGATGTGCAATCTCCAGTGTGCACTGAGTCCTCCATTATTCAGGACAGGTCTTTGATTGTCATGAAGGCCATGAATTCGTGAGACACTCCATACTCAACATTCCACCAATGCAGCCCCCAAGAACCAGCTTCATGGATTCCACCAGCAACCCAGCAATCTATTCTAGCAGTTTAAGCAGGGATTATGCTATGTAGCACAGTAGGCAGTATGGCAGAAGCAATCCCAAATGTTCTCGAAGGCTCAGCTTCAGCCAGAGAATCTTACATCTGCTGATCAGAGCCTCTGTAAGAGCTTCAGCTACTTGGGAAAACCAATTATACTCCCTCCAATGGTGATTCAGGTGATGCAAAACCCAAAACCTAAGTGAGCATATTTGCAAGAGGGAAGCAATCCCCTCTAAGCCCACCCAGATCTCACTCAGTTATGCACACCAGATCAGTTCCTTCATCCAGAGATTATTGGATTAATGTGACCAAACAATCTATTCATTCTCATTGCCTACAAGATTTATGAACAATTTTATAAACTTTCTGAATACTCACTATTTTGTGGGTCATGAAGTTATGATTAATAAAGTACAAATAATCAATTGTGGTTTTGGCATATAAAAGGAGCTTCTAGTCTCTAGTGTACAAGATCTACAGTTCTGATGAAATGTTAAGCAATCATGTATAGAGTGAACAAGCTGCATGCAGTGCAGATAGTTAACTTATTCTCAGTCACCATGGCCCACAACAATTTGTCTTACCATTTTGTGCAAACGTGGCTAGACCCTACCAAAGGTCTCAGTTGCAAATCCTGCTAACTAAATGTCAACAAGAGCACTGCCAAGGTGGACAGTGAACTTTGTTTTGGAGGCTACAGAGGATTAGACTTCCCCCTGTGGGAAAAGCAAGGACCCAGGCTTTAATTTATGCCAGGGTTCATACTGAAATGGCAAGGAATTAATTCTGATTTTGTTATGAAAATGTAAAACATCAACAATTTAAAAGAGCAAAGCTAAACCAGAACCTTACTCTGGAGATTACAGTATGTTTTAATGGCAGAATTCAGCCATCAAAGATAAATGTGCAATTTTCTTAATATTAAACAAGAAAGAAAAGAACATGGCTCCAATTCTTTATTTGAAAGAGACAGTATAGTTTAAAAGACTAGGGACTCCATTTCTCACAGGTGCTTATTTTTACAGCTTAATGAAGTCAAATAGTGGAGCAATAGGATAAAAGTGCCATACTTTCTATTGCTACCTTTATCAAATGGAAGTATAGAGGGCTAAGAACAAGAAATTACTGGATCTCTCTTAAAAGAAACATGAAATGAGAATTGGAATATTGGGGGGAAATGGAAAAACCTTGCCTGGGACTAAAAGAGAGAGAAAAAAAGAAATACGTTTCCTTTCTCTCCATATTGATGAGAGTGTTTAACTTGGACACTGCTCATATAAACCAAAATTTGAACTGAAATCAATATTACAGATCAATATTACAAGCTGTACCCCTCAGTATCTTGGATGCAAAAGTAGAAATATTCTACAGTATATATACTACAGCATTCAAAATTTGATGACTGCTGTATCATTTAATCTTATCTTTTAAAACGAACGCCAGAAGTCACTTAGACCTATAAATATTGCTGAGAAATAAGCAATCATTATCTGAACCCAGAAATCCAAGGAATATAAATTGTTAAGAACAGTGAAGTTTAGAGTCCTTGCATCGCAGAAAGCAGAAGGCTTTTTGACCTTCCACAGAATCCCTGAAACTCTATCTCACTGTTCCCAAGAGAATGCAAACAGCTAGGCGAGATTTTTGTAACATAGGTTACTAACCGAAACCTATGAGTTTCCTTGATATTTTCTTCTCCTTTTCTACTTGCATTCGCAAGTGGTTCTGGTTGCTTGCGCCTGACATGAACATAATAGTACTTCACAAGCTACAAAGAGTAGATTTATCCCTTCGCTCCCATAGTCTTTATAGTTTTTAAGATGGTGACACATTTCTGTCTCTATTCTTTTTCTCTAGCTCTTGTCTGTTTATCTCTGCAGCATTCCTTGAAATCCTGCTAAAATTAAAGAAAGCAAAGCAAAGCAATCTTTAGGTAGCATTGTTAACCTCATCCTATGTTTTTCTGAAGATACCATTTCATATGACTAATGTTAGTACAGCACTGGGAGCCAAATGTTATATTTCTTTTCCCCACCATTTCCCAGAATGTAGTAAGAGCCAAGAGACACAGGTGTTTTTATGTGCAGGAGTAGAATATGGCAAGAAAATTCTGAAAAGGTCAATTCAGAATGAGCGAGTGGATAGATGAATGAATAATGTAGTATGAGAGTTGGCTGAATCATTTCATTTCATTTCATTTCATTTCAAGGAGTTATATATATTGCAAGCTTCTTTGTTGTTTGCTAACTGTAGTGTTCTGCAGTATAAGCAGAATAAATGGGAAGCTCTAATTACCAGACTCTTGGTACATTCTGTTCCTATATAGTCACTAGATGGGATCATATCAAAAACACATCCCCTTTCTTTTTAGATTGACAGCTTGGGTTTGCTTGGCCTGATTCATTCTCAAAAATCAGGATAAATTTAGTATGGAAGATTAATCAAAAATTCATAAAGAAATTTGCATGAGCCAAAAAAGAATGATGACATGGCGTGAAAATAAATAATTGTAAAGATGTGCCTAATATAACAATAAATTGTCCAGATAGAAGATTTTTCAAATTGTTTTGATGAGGAGTCTATGTCAAGGGTATCAAACACACATCGTGGAGGCATCAAGTTACGTATCAAGACTTTCCTCCCCTTCGTTAAACCGGTTATGGGCGTGGCCAGTACGTGATGCATGGCCCGGGAGTTTGACAGCCCAGATCTAAGCCATCTTGGAATTTTTCATGATTGCTCTTTCTGAGAATTCAATCAGTTCAAAAATCCTGTTTCAGAATTACCATCTGCATAAGTCACAGGGCAAGCAACATTCCTAATATTTACAAGTTTTGGAGATCTGCCATTTTGAAAACATAAGAACATATTAAAGTACATTATTATAATGTAATTCAAGAACTATCCTGCCAGCATATGACAGAATAGAAATCTTATAAGGCCAAGTTCAGTAATATATTGTGGATCAGGAAAAAAAACATCATTAAGAAAACAGCTGAAAACAAGAAAACTATAATAACTTGGTTTATTCATTTACAAGAATTTTGTCAAAGAAACTAACATTCTTACTTTGATCTTAACAGAGAATCTTAAAGGCAACATAAAGTGTGTTTGTATTTTTAATATTACCAAATATATCTATCAAATCAAATTATTCAGTTAAAGCACATAAATACAGTTTACAGGGTCCTAAATAGACTTTAAAAGTTTCAGTTTATTTTGATGTCATTTAAATGCAATTTAGGTTCCTGTGCTGCTTCTCCAAATTTATCATAATTTTGTAGGATCCTAAATAAACTAAAAAAAGATAATTGTATTTTGTACAATCACAATCTTTCAAAAGATTTATATATTTTAGAGGAAAGATTATCCTCCTCAGAAAGATACCTATATACTCGAGTATAAGCCGACCCGAATATAAGCCGAGGCACCTAATTTTACCACAAAAAACTGGGAAAACATTGACTCGAGTATAAGCCTAGGGTGGAAAATGCAGCGGCTACTGGTAAATTTCAAAATAAAAATAGATACCAATAAAATTACATTAATTGATGGTATCTGACTCCATTAAGACTGTCACAGATGGATGATAAAATTAGTAAAAAATGTTGGAGATGTGATATGGAATTAGGGACTTATGAACATATGTGGTACAAATGTGATAAAGTTAAAAAGTTTTGGCATCAATTGGAGAAAATCATATTTGAAACGATGGGGAAAGCAATAATATTGGGACCAGAAACTATATTACTGTTGATAATTAAGGAAATAGAACCAACAAAATATGAGAAAGAATTGATTAGAGTTATGATTATAATGGGTAGAATTATAATAGCTAGATATTGGAAATTAGATGTGAATTTTAGAATAGAAGAGTGGTATTGCGAAATGTGGAGATTAGCTTTAAATGATAAAATGACATGCAATATTAAAATTAGAAATGGTAACTATAAAGAAAATATTTTCTGGAAAATTTGGAAACCATTCGTGGAATATGCCTTTGGAAAATTGGACGCTTCTGTACCTGTACCCCGAGAAAGTAGATTTTGGCGATCATGAGGATATATCCGAAGAACCGAATCTTCCTTTCTTATGTATAGCATAGGGTGAAGTATTGTATATGCTGTTTGTAATGTTATTTTAAAAATAAATTTTAAAAAATATAAAAATAAATAAATAAATAAAATTACATTAATTGAGGCATCAGTAGGTTAAATGTCTTTGATTTCAAAGAAAAACAGTAAATGAGCACTGTAAGTGGAAAAGAGGATCAACAAAAACAATATGGTATCAACAATAACTTTAAAAGTACTGTATATGAGTTGGGTAGCTGTATAAATTTGTTTAATAAATACAATGGGAAAGGTCTTTGGGGATTCCAGAATTTACATGGCACTAATTGGATTAGTGGACCCTCCCCATGCCCCATTTTACCTTTAGCAAGTCTCCCTGCAGCCAAAACGGTTGCAGGGGAAAAAAGGCATTTTTTCCTCACTCGAGTATAAGCCGAGGGGGGCTTTTTTCAGCATAAAAAATGTGCTGAAAAACTCAGCTTATACTTGAGTATATACGGTAACTATCCTAGATCTACCATGTATTATTTTTATGAATTATATACTATCTTTCCAAACTGTTGAGAAAACAACAATCCCATTACTCACAGTAAACTATGTAGCCAATACTATCATTTAATCATACTACTATCATTTATTTAGCCATAAAAAGGTAATGGTTCCCCCGCACATGTGTGCCTGTTGTTTCCGGCTCTAGGGCCTGTGCTTATCTCTGTTTCTAAGCTGAAGAGCCAGCACTGTCCAAAGACATCTCTGTAGTCATGTGGCCGGCATGACTATACGCCGAGGGCGCACGGACCACTGTTACTTTCCCGCCAAAGTGGTCCCTATTTTTCTACTTGCATTTTTTATGTGCTTTTGAACTGCTAAGTTGCTAGAAGCTGGGACAAGTAACGGAAGCTCACTCCATTATGTGGCACTAGGGATTCAAAACGCTGAACTGCCAACCTTCTGATTGGCAAGTTCAGCATCTTAGCCACTGAGCCACCAGGTCACTTTTTATTTAACCATAGTCACACCAAATATCTACTTAGTTTATTTGTTAGTCAACTAAGGTGGCTTATAATGTTATTTTATCACAGATTTACAGTTTTCCATTGAAGTACCACAATAACTGTAGTTATTTCACCTTTGTCCATTAGTATATTGTTTAATGGCTGCCTTTGTCAAATAAGATTTTGGATAGTGCTCAAGATATGTAAATTATGATTCTGTAAAATAATAATATAGCGTAAAACATACCCAATGAAGAAAATGTTTGGAATAGTGCTTCAGCAATAAATAATTAACAATTTAAAGAATTTACTCTTCTGAAGGCTTTATAGGCCAAGGTAGCACTGCAATCCCATACACTTGTCATATTGACCATATAAATACATTTCTACTCTCCAGCAACTCAGTTCTTGCACTCAGGAAAAAACTAATAGCAGAAGTTTATTACATTCCACATGGCTGGATAAGTTAATTTATGGCAGGGGTGTCAAACTGGCAGCCTGCGGGTTGGGTGTGTCATATGCAGGCCATGCCCACCCCAGCTCTGTGAAGAGAAAAAACATTGTGAAATGTCACGTGACGGTCAATGTGATGTTGTGAGTTTGACACCTGTGATTTATGGCTATTGGCCAACCAGAAGTGACACACATCTCTGCAGAATATCTTGCCTGATACAGAACATAGAAACCAAGCCCCAGAGTTTAAAGGACTTTCCCCCTGTGTTTTCCAGTGTTTCTTTACTATGTATTCCAGTGACCATACTTCGGATGTTCTTTCATGGTCTTGAAAATATGTGACATCTGTTTCAATGCTGTCTTGTTTGAGAATTGCTATTCCTGTTTTGCCAGCTTCAGCTTTTACAGCACCTGATAGTTAAAACGTCATTTATATGAACAAATATACTTAACTCCAGCTTTGCAGAATACTTTCAGGATATTTTTACATCAGTGGTGGGTTTCAAATTTTTTTACTACCGGTTCTGTGGGTGTGGCTTGGTGGGCATGGCATGGCATGGTGGGTGTGGCTTGGTGGGCATGGCAAGGGGAGGATATTGTAAAATCTCCATTCCCACCCCACTTCAGGGGAAGGATACTACAAAATCCCGATCATCTGGGACTCGGGAGGCAGAGAATAGATGGGCCGGTCAGAGGTGGTATTTACCGGTTCTCTGAACTATTCAAAATTTCCACTACCGGTTCTCCGAACTACTCAAAAGTTCTGCTACCAGTTCTCCAGAACTGGTCAGAACCAAGGGTGGGTTCTACTTACCTTTACTACCAGTTCACAATGTGGCTGCGCGTGCACTATTCTGCGCATGTACAGAAAGCATTCTGATGACGTCAGGGTCGGTGGGCGGAGCCTCCCTCCGGTTTTACTACCGGTTCAATAGAACCGGTCCGAACCAGGGGCAACCCACCATTGGTCAGAACCTGCTGAAACCCACCTCTGCTTTACATCACTGTTTCTCAATTCCAGCAAGTGTAAGATTTGTGGACTTCCAAGAATTCCACAGCCACCCTGAGCTGAACCATCTTCCATTTCCAGGAACTTGTATCTTCCAGTACCTGAACTCTTGCTTCCTCCATCTCATAAACAGAGATTAAGCCTTTACAATTTTGCAGAATAATTTTATGTTGCTTTAATCAAATGCATAAGGGATTAGGGTCCTTCCCCCATTATTTATGCTTTGATTATTTAAAAGCCAAACAATAACAACAGTAATAACTATTCATATATTTGTGTGGGGGGTCCTTGGTGCTCCCTGAGCTTGCTTGTTTTCTTGCAGACATTTCATTACCCATTCATTATAAACTTCTGCAAGAAAACAAGAAAGCTCAGAGAGCATCAGGGACCCCTCATTTCAACCCTGAGCTACAAATATTCGCCTTTAGTGGTATCATATACTGTATTTGTGGATAGCTGGATATAGGTTTTTTTGCTCCTTTGGTCAGTTGTGATAAGCATTGATTTCCTCGTGTAGTATATTATCTGTCTTTTGAGGTTAACAGTAGAAAGAACATCCATAGGATTGGTATAGAGCTGTTTCTGAGGGCTTGGAGAACAAAAAGTGTTATGGAGGGGACCCCAGAATTATCTGAAGTTGGAATTAACAAACTGCAAATAGAGGTCATAATATGTTTGGAAGAAAGACAAGAAACCATAAGACATTATATGTAGGCCTTGACTTATGACCACAATTATGTTGCTAAGTGAGAAATTTGTTAAGTGAGTTTTGCCCCATTTTACAACTTTTCTTGCTACATTTGTTAAGTGAATAACTGCAGTTGTTAAATTAGTAATCCAGTTGTTAAGTGAATCTGGCTTCCCCATTGACTTTGCTTGTTACAAGGTCGCAAAAGGTGACCACATGACCCCACGACACTGCAACTGTCATAAATATGAACCAGTTGTCAAGCATCTGAATGTAAATCATATGACCATGGAGATGCTGCAGCGGTCATAAATGTGAAAAATGGTCATAAGTCTCATTTTCCAACAATTTGTTGTTGTAACTTCGAACAATCACTAAATGAACTGTTGTAAGTCAGGACCACCTATATTTGTTGGGCTGCAGCACTTCTGACACTCTGTGCAATGCTGGACCAGAAATCAGTATCAGATGAGTTTTTAAATGATACGCTATTCCCATGATGTGCTATTCCAGAACCTATCAACATAGTTACCTATATCAGATCACTCAAGCAGATGCTTGCTATCAAATCACTTTTTTCATGTACTTGTGGCAGAGCTCATATTTCTTTCTGTCAACATAAGGTGCTTTGAGATTAAAACTACTGTTTCAAAATGCATATAAAAACATCACTCCAAAATTCAGACATGACAAGACAAATATTTCAAGATTCTTGAAATGCAGACTATATATGACAACAACTAAGTATATGATGATCTCTAATTGATTTCCAAGAAAATTGTCCCTCTTTGTCCAATGTAGGAAGTAAAAGCAGGCTGTTTTCATGGAAATCTTTTCCTTTTGAACAACACCTTCAATTACCTTCTAAAAATATGGACATTTTTGACAAGAAATGAAACATTGGGGAAGATAAGATCCTTGAATAGTTCCACCTCTGTCTGTTTTCAATTGTGATTGTGAATATACCAAGCCAACTATACAGCAGCTGAGATTTATAAGATCCAACCATTGATTACCATTTTGTTTCTCCAAAGTGGTAGTAAGAGAGTAAGAATAAAGAGTTACGATTTTGTTTCCCCAAAATCAGAGATAGGTTGCTGCCGGTTCGGACTGGTTAGCCCGAACTGGTTGTTCCAGTTCAGCATGGTTGGGAGAACCGACAAATCAGACTACCGGCTGGGCCCCGCCCCACCCATTTTTCAGACTGTTTTCGGCCATTATTTGGGCCGTTTTCAGGCTCTTTTCAAGCCATTTTTCTGACCAAAAGCAGCCCCCAAAATGGCCTGAAAATGAAAGAAGGCCTGAAATCGGTCCAAAAAACTGCCTGAAAAAGGCCTGAAAAATCTGGCTGTGAGAGGAAAAGAGGCAGCAATCTCACACTCTTCCCCTCTCTGCTAGCCCCCTTCTTCACACAGGATCTCCCAGCAATGGAGACAGAAAAGGAGAAGGGGGCGACGTTTCTGTGTGCTCCAATTTCTGTGCGGCACTCTCCCTCAATGCTAGCAGCCACCACTGCCCCCTTCTCCATCTCCGTCTCTGCTGCTGGGTGATCCCATGCGAAGAAGGGGGCTAGCAGAGAAGGGAGAGTGTGAGGTTGCTGCTTCTGGGATGAGGAGACCTGGGAAGCATCTGGGCCAGCTTACCCAGCTTCTCTTCCTCTCGCAGACAGCTTTCCCAGCCTAGCTTGACACAGTCTCTCTCTCTCTCCCCCCTCCTCTCTCTCTCTCTCACACACACAGGTTGGATCTTTCTTTCCTCCCACCCACCACCCATCACCCTGGATTCTCTCCTGAACCCTGCCCATACAGCTACCATTCACACAAGTGTCGTAGAGTTGGTCATGCCCACTCAGTCACATGGAACCCCCCATCCATGCCCACCCAGTCAGTCATTAGGGCAGAGAAATGGTTGTTAAAAATTTGGAGCCCACCACTGCCCACTCTCCTCTGAGCATTTAAGTACTGCAGCAGCCATGCTGAGAAGAGTGGTAACTCATCCCAGGGCATTATGGCTGGCATTCCTGTGGTAAATCTCTATGATTTTCCTATGAGGATATGGACTGAAGAGATGCTTTTACCTCACGTTTCCTTGCGGATAGCAAATAGGATGATGGCTTTTCAGCCACTCTATGGGGTGAGTGGGATATTTGATGCTGGCAAGAGAAGTGGCAGCCAAAAGACTCACTTCCTCCTACCCACTCACCCCATTCCTCCTGTCATCCATGGGTGGCAAGAGAAGTCAGAGACAGCAATTTTGGCTCAGTGGAAGAGCCCTAAGTTTCCTACTGCCAAATACTGATTGACTCTGAAAGTCAATGCCTTAAACCTACTTTGGAACTATTTGTTACAGACTGATTGCTCAGCATGGCTTGTTCTGGCAGGGGTTGAAAAGCACCACTAGTGAAAATAAGAAAAGATGACCAGAAGCTGGTTTTGCAGTGGGCCGGGGATCCTGGGCTTGAGAAATTGTTAGTGGGGAAGCAGATATGCAAATGATCCCTAAATCTACCAATTTTCCCTTAGTGATGACTCCTATCATCCCCAGCCAACATAATTGTTTTCAATATCAAGTCAAGAAAAGATGTATCACATAAGTGTGTTTTCCATTCTGCTTTTCACTTCAATAATGTTCATTCAGTTTCTTCCCCCCTCAGTTAGCTTCTATGGTTGCCAAGGTAACCTTTGCTATCCTTTTCTCACACTATGTAAAATTATGCTCATTTTCCTAACTGTGTACCAGTAAATAGTACCCCAACAGGAAGAAAGGAGAGTGGTGGTCATTAGCTATGAGTCATCCAAGATTCAACAGAAATAGAAAAGACAACTTTCAACACATCATGGTACAAAAGGTTCACAAGGCTCCTGATGGAGAAGCTCAAAAATGTGGTCTGGTTTCATCAATGATTGATACCACCTATACAAACACAATGCCATAATTCAAGCACTACTCTGACTCCGACTAATTAGGATTTGCATTTGTGGAACTGAGATTTACCTACATGGTTTATTGGTTATGGTTTATTATATTTATATACTGACCTTCTCCCGAAGGACTCAGAGTGGTGAACAGCCAAGATCAAATACATAAATATAAAAGTTAAAAACAATGTAAAACCAGATTATATACTTTGGCCCACAATTAAAAACATCCCATTAAAATCCAATTTAAAATTTAAAACCGTTAAAATTAGGCTAGCCCAGCTTGCTGGAATAACAAAGTCTTCAGGGCATGGTGGAAGGTGCGCAAGTCCGGGATCCTCCATACTTCCGGGGGCAGCTTGTTCCAGAGGGCAGAAGCCCCCACTGAGAAGGGTCTCCCCCGAGGGGTCTCCAGTCAACATTGTCTGACCGACAGCACCCCGAGGAGCCCCACCCTGTGGAAGCGTACTGGCCAGTGGGAGACTGTCGGTAGCAGAAGGCAGTCCCATAAGTACCTAGGTCCTAAGCCATGGAGCACTTTAAAGATGTTAATCAACACCTTGAATCGCACCCGGAAGACCACTGGGTGCCAATGCAGCTCGCACAGGAGAGGTGTTACATGGGAGCGCCCTGCCGCTCCCATAATCACCCGCACGGCCACATTTTGGACCAGCTGGAGCCTTCGGATGCTCTTCAAGGGGAGCCCCATGTAGAGAGCATTGCAGTAGTCCAGTCGGGAAGTGACGAGGGCATGAGTGACTGTGCGCAGGGAGTCCCGATCTAGAAAGGAACGCAACTGGCGGATCAGGCGAACCTGATAAAAAGCCCACCCTGGCCACGGCCGTCATATGTTCTTCTAAAGACAGCCGCGCATCCAGGAGGACACCCAAGTTGTGAACCCTCTCCATGGGGGCCAATGACTCGCCCCCAATAGCCAGCGATGGCACCAGCTGGCTATATCAGGACGCCAGGAGCCACAGCCACTCAGTCTTGGAGGGTTTGAGTCAGAGTCTGTTTCTCCCCATCCAGACCCGCACGGTCTCCAGGCACCGGGACATCATTTCAAGGGCATCATTGGGGTGGTCTGGGGTGGAGATGTACAGCTGAGTGTCATCAGCATACTGATGGAATTGCACCCCAAAACCACAGATGATCTCACCCAGCAGCTTCACATAAATGTTGAACAGAAGGGGCGAGAGGACCGACCCTTGCAGCAACCCACACATAAGGCACCTCGACGATGACCTCTGTCCCCCTGCCAACAAAAACTGCAACCGGTCAGAGAGTAAGGAGGGGAACTACCGTAATACGGTACCCCCAACCCCCAGCCCCTCAAGCCAGCGCAACATGATACCATGGTCGATGGTATCAAAAGCTGCTGAAAGATCTAATAGGACCAGGACAGAGGAACAATCCCTGTCCCGAGCCCTCCAGAGATCATCAACCAATGAGACCAATGCCATTTCCATGCTGTACCCAGGCCTGAAACCGGACTGGAACGGGTCTAAATAGACAGCATCATCCAGGTGCTGGGGAAGCTGTTGTGCAACCATACTCTCTACAACCTTCGACACAAAGTGAAGGTTGGAGACTGGACGGTAATTCGCCAAAACAGCCGGATCCAGAGAAGGCTTCTTGAGGAGGGCCCTCACCACCACCTCTTTCAAGACGGAAGGCAAGAAACCCTCACTCAACGAAGCATTAATGATCCTCTGGAGCCAGCCTCGTGTAACCTCCCGGGAAGCCAGCACGAGCCAGGAGGCGCACTGGTCCAATAAACATGTGGCCGCGCTAAGCCTCCCCAGAATCCTGTCCACGACCTTGGGAGCCACAGAGTCAAACTCCTCCCAGATAATATTCTCAAGACCCGCCTCCATCATCCCGTCTGGATCCACCCAGTCAGAGTCCAAGCCTTCCCGAATTTGAGCTATTTTGTCATGCAGATACTGTGCAAAATCCTCAGCTTGACCCTGCAAGACCCTATAGATGTACAAGCATAATTAGATACTTATATCAGACTAATTCACTTGTAGAAAGTCAGACTGATTTATGGTTAAATTGCCAGGCTAGAACCCAACAATTGAGAGTTTTACTTCTGCCTTAAGAACAAAGTTGGGTGAACTTGGACCAATCTTTCTCTTAGCCCTAGGAAGAGAGCAATGGCAAATCACTTCTAATAATGTTGCCAAGAAAACTTTATGAAGTATGAAAACTTCTCCACAGCCTTAACCATGGACATTGTAGGCCTTTTGCTACAATCTAATAAAAGCAATGACTATATCCTAGTTACTGACAATTATGCAGTTCAGTATCCTGAAGCAGTTCGATTAAGGAATGTGACAGCCAAAGAATAGCACAGATGTTGGCCATTTTCTAGGCAGCCTTCCTTCTCAAAGGGTTAAATAAAGGCCCTTCTCCATTGTCTTGAAATGGACAAAATGGATATAATATGTGCTAAATATAATAAGAGAAGGTTAACAGAGGGATTTGAAGATTTAGTGTAATGTTTAGCTCAGTCTCCACCAGGTTGGATCCTACATGTTAAATGTTAAATTTAATTGACCAAGTTTTCCTCTTTTTTTGTATACTATTCTTTTTTGTTGTTGTTAGGGTTCGATGTATGCTTTTCTTTTGTTTCATTTTGTTTGTTTGTTTCATTTTACTGTTTGTTTGTTTCATTTTACTGTTTTGTATTTTACTTTCTATGATAAAACAGTAAATTTAGCAATGGCCTCTCAAGGCCTTCATCCCTCCCCATCCTGAAAAACCCACCCCAAAATAAAATAGTACTGTACACCTATTGGAATATTCTAGGATGGCGAAGGGAGACAGTATTGCAAAAGACTATGTACTTAAGAAAATGCCTTTGCATGTGCAACGAATGCAAAGCTTAATCTTATAAGACAAAATCATACATTAAACCAACAAGAAATTGATACATGACATTCTTATTTTTAAATATTGTAACCATCCAAATGGTGCATCTCTTTTTATGAACAAGATCCAATAGCCATTGCTGAATAAGCTTATACCTTTTGGCCTTCTGTACCTGTGAAATTGTTATCCTGCAACATGTTCTGGTCATATGTGAGGTCAGAAACAGTGGTTGGTAAATACGTTTGGAATACGTGGCCTATTTTATTTTTGTCACATTGCCCTTGCCAAACTCTTCTCCAATCCCTGCTCAGTAAAGAGAATTGTGTAAAATGGTGAGAAGTGTTGGATGAAATCCAGAGTTTCAGCCCTTCCCCAAATCATGAGAGTTAGTGAGAGAAACTCATAAGGCCTCATGAATCCATCTTAGCATTTAATGCTTCCAGCAAAATGGGGCCAGATCAGTGGAAAATCCTACCTGTTCACACCGGTTCAGGAGAACTACTAGTGATAAAAGGTACTGGTTCGGTAAACTGGTAGAAAAAAAAGCTACCAGTTGGTCCAAACCGGTATTTCTGATGATCAGCTGTGCCGCGCAATTTAAAATCACTAGAAAGCAGGATGCCAATTGGATGACTTTGGAGAATAGAATAGAATAGAATAGAATAGAATAGAATAGAATAGAATAGAATAGAATAGAATAGAATAGAATAGAATAGAATAGAATAGAATAGAATAGAATAGAATTCTTTATTGGCCAAGTGTGATTGGATACACAAGGAATTTGTCTTTGGTGCATATGCTCTCAGTGTACATAAAAAGACAAGATACATTCATCACGAATCATAAGATACAACACTTAATGATAGTCATAGGGTACAAATAAGCAATCAGGAAACAATCAATATCAATATAAATCATAAGGATACAAGTAACAAAGTTACAGTTATGCAGTCATAAGTGGGAAGAGATGGGTGACAGGAACAATGAGAAGACTAATAGTAATAGTAACATAGCCTTATTGAATAGCTTGACAGTGTTGAGGGAATTATTTGTTTAGCAGAGTGATGGCATTTGGGAAAAAACTGTCCTTGTGTCTAGTTGTTCTGGTATGCAGTGCTCTATAGCATCGTTTTGAGGATAGGAGTTGAAATAATTAATGTCCAGGATGTGAGAGATCTGTAAATATTTTCACAGCCCTTTTTTTCACTCATGCAGTATATAGATCCTCAATGAAAGGCAGGTTGGTAGCAATTGTTTTTTCTGCAGTTTTAATTATCCTCTGAAGTCTGTGTCTGTCTTGTTGGGTTGCAGAGCCAAATCAGACAGTTATAGAGGTGCAGATGACAGACTCAATAATTCCTCTGTAGAACTGTGTCAGCAGCTCCTTGGGCAGTTTAAGCTTTCTGAAAGAACATTCTTTGTTGTGCTTTTTTGATGATGTTTTTAATGTTAGGTGTCCACTTTAGACCTTGTGATATCGTAGAACCTAGAAATCTGAAGAAATCTGTTGATACTGTGTTGTCTAGTATTGTAAGAGGTGGAAGTATGGAAGGGTTTCTCCTAAAGTCTACCACCATTTCTACGGGTTTGAATGTGCTCAGTTCCAGATTGTTCCGGTTGCACCATGAGGCATACAACCTCCCGTCTGTATGTGGATTCATCATTGTCTCGAATGAGAACGACTACTATTGTGTCAACTGCAAAGTTCAGTAGTTTAACAGATGGATCGTTAGAAATGCAGTCATTGGTATATAGAGAGAAGAGAAGTGGGGAGAGCACATAGCCTTGTGGGGCCCCTGTGCTAATTGTACAGGTATCTGATGCAATTCTGCTTAGCTTAAACTGCTGCTTCCTGTTTGTTAGGAAGCTTATGATCCACTTACAAGTATGTTCAGGTACCTCTAGTTGGTTTAGCTTAGTTAGAAGAGTGTCTGGAATGATGGTATTGAATGCCATCATTGAATGCTAAGTCTACAAAGAGGACCCTTGCATAGGTCTTTGGAGATTCAAGATGTTGTAGGATGTAGTGCAGAGCCATATTAACAGCATCATCTGTTTATCTATTTGCTTGGTATGCAAATTGCAAGGGGTCTAACAGCGGATCCGTGATGATTTTCAAGTGGGACAGCACTAGCCTTTCAAAGGTTTTCAGGACTACAGATGTTAGAGCAACTGGTCTGTAGTCATTTAGTTCCTTGATGTTGAGCTTCTTCGGCACTGGGATGATAGTAGAGTATTTGAAGCAAGAAGGAACATAGCACATCTCTAGCAATTTATTGAAGATTTGGGTGAAGATGGGGGCCAATTGGTCAGCACAGACCTTTAAGCAAGAAGGAGTTATCTTGTCTGGGCCTGGAGCTTTTCCTGGATTTTGTCTGTGAAATAGGTCTTGCACTTCCTTTTCTGTGATAACTAGGTGTTGTGAACCCAATGGGGTGGGGTCAGTTGTAGGAGGCTTGGCTGTTGTTAGTGTGTCTGAAATGGGGGTTGTGGCAATATGTGGCTGTAGTTTCCTTTCAAATGTTCAAGTCATTTGCCAGCTGTTGATTTCCTTCAGCCTGGGAAGGTTTGCCATAGCTCGTGATATCTCTCTCTCTCTCTGTGTGTGTGTGTGTGTGTGTGTGTGCGCGCGTGTGTGTGTGTGTGTGTGAAGAATACGTACATGTACACACACACACACACATCATTGCAATTACTTCAGACTGGTGTAAAATAAGTGTTGCAGAAATATGCATGCCTCAAGTTATGTCCACAGCAAAGCAACTGTTGTGGCATTGTACAATTCATGCTGGTGACCATTTGAAAGATGGATAGATATTCACATTTCAGGAAAATCTGGGCGTTCTATGATTATAGTGTATATATAACTCTAGGCTTCCATTTGAACAGGGCCTCTTGAATTATACTTCTGATTTGCTTCCTGGAAGTTTCTATAGTCTTTAACCAAGTGGTTAACCTGAGCCTAATTCAGATTTCTGGTGTACTGCGGAGAAACAGAAGTCCTGCAAAAAGTTAGGGGAAGAGTTTGGGTACTCCAGCTGTGCCCAAAGTTATGGCTGTTGCATTGCCCTGCAAACATGGGATCGAGATTTGCAATCTTTCCTCCTAGCTTCCCCAGAAAGTCAGTGGGGGAAACTGGCAGGGAAGTTATAAGCCAAGCTTGTAAGTTTGTCCTGATATCCAAGTTTGGATTTCTACTTGGAATGAAAGAGCTGCTTAACCGAGGGACTCAATCTTGCACAGGGCTGAATCACTGGCAGTTAGTTCTTTCATACTCAGAAAGGCTTCTCTGCTGTCATTTTCAGATTATTTATTTATTTATAAAGATGAAGGGATTCTCTTCTGATTTCTCCAATCCTTAGGACATTTCTCCAGTATATTTTACTGAAAGCCTTGACCTACTTAAATCTATTTTTAAAATTTAATTCTTTTTCTCTCTCCCATAAAGATCACACTTTTTCAGAATTGCTTAATCTGTTTGTTTTTTTATAGTTATGTTGGCACAGTTTTAAATGTTGTAATGTTAGTAATTCCATTTGAGGGCAGAAAGACCTGTTAAATATTTATTAGATTTGTGTGCTGCCCATCTCATTTAGAGGTGGGGTATTTTTTAAATATTTCACTTCGTGTTACAGGACAGTCAATGAGCAAGATTGTATTAATGTTTTACTTTGTTGGGAGTTTTTATTTTTTTATTTTTGGTAATTCCTGTCTGCCATTTACAGACTGCAGTTTTAATGTTCAGTTTAATTGTGTATAAAACCCATCATCTTATAATGCAAGACCAATGAATGAATAAATTACCGTATATAAATTGGGGAGAGGGAATACAGATGCCTAATTTGTATATTAGCAATTTATGCTTTTCTTTAAGAATAATGAATAATACGGAGAAAAAGATGACTAAATGCTCATCTATGTGTCCTCTTCGTTAATGAGATTTCTAAGGCTCAATTGGATGGAGACCAAAGTGAAAGATTGGTAAATGTTACCGTAAGAATAAATATTAGTATTGGAGCCACATACAGCCACAAACAGTTCAAATTGATAAAATTTTCTTTGATGAAATGACAGCAAAAACTAAGGATTTAGCCTGTTTACAACAATATTCTTCACAAATAAACAGGCATGCAATTTGGAGGTACTTTTGAAGTATTGTAGAGACAGTAGTCAGTTGGAGTGGTGGATTTGTGTGCCTACATCTAAAACAAGCACAGATGCCTCAATTTGCAGGTGGAATTTCATCCGATTCATACAGACTTGTTCATTGTAAATGTATAGATCAGCACTTTTTAATTTTTAATTAAAAATTAAAAAACACACTGCCATTCCAGATTTCACTATAATTGAGCAAAGTTCAAGAGCTCTGGATGGTACTGTGTAAATGACCAGTTCCTCCTGCACATATCTATCTCGTTCATTGAAATGGAGCCTTGGCCTTTTCAGAAACAGAACCTTTCAAAATGTAGTCTCATTCCTTTTCCAATTACTGTGTCACTTGTCTTACAGTCATTTAAAAATAAAATATCTGGCCAGATTAGACAAGCTTTAAATCTTTTATCCTTGTACTGACCCAAATCGGGCGATGTCTGCTTTGGAACAAAAATTTATTTTAGTTTATTTTGATGCAAGCGGTAGGTTACCAAGCCCTTATGTGGATTGAGATTATAGCAAGGACGAAAGCTTGTTCCAGCCAGATTGCATCTTCATGCTTGCACATTTTCTGACTCCTCTAATTTGATCCAGAATGGAGTAAAGGTGAAGGGATTCTCTTCTGAATACTTAGGACATCTCTCCACTACATTTTATTAAAAGCCATGGCCTACCGTATATATACTCGAGTATAAGCCGACCCGAATATAAGCCGACCCCCCCAATTTTACCCCCCAAAAGTGGGAAAACTTATTGACTCGAGTATAAGCCGAGGGTGGGAAATGCAGCGGCTACTGTTAAATTTCAAAATAAAAAAAGACCAGTCAAAAGTGCGAGGACCTGTCAGAAATCACCTTTTTCAGCCCTCTGGGTAGTCCTTTTGTGCATATGGACTACTCAGAGGGCTGAAAAAGTAATTTTTGACTGGTCCTCGCACTTGTGACCAGTCCTCGAACTTACGACTGTCCTCACATTTTACGTTTTTGCCCTATCTTGTCACCATGGTGAAGAGAAGCAGTTGTGAAATGAGTGACATGGTTGTTAAGAATGCTACAATGGGCATAAATGATGACCAGTCATAAGTGCGAAGACTGGTCAAAAGTGCAAGGACCTGTCAGAAATCACCTTTTTCAGCCCTCTGGGTAGTCCTTTTGTGCATATGGACTACTCAGAGGCTGAAAAAGTAATTTTTGACTGGTCCTCGCACTTGTGACCAGTCCTCGAACTTACGACTGTCCTCACATTTTACGTTTTTGCCCTATCTTGTCACTCCCACTCTTTCTCATTCTCTTTCTCTCTCCACCTCTTTCTCTCTCTCTCCCCCACTCTGACTCTCTCATTCTCTCTTTCTATCTCCCCTCCCCTCCGCTTGCATTCCAGCTGTTGAATTATTTGAAACCAACTAAAAACTTTGGGGAGTGGGGGAGAGTCCCTGTTGGGAAGAAGGGAAGAAGGGGAAGGAAGGCAGAAGGCGAAAGAACGAAAGAAGAACGAAAGAAATCTTTCTTTCTTCTTTCTTTCCTTCCTTCTTTCTTTCTTCTTGCCTTCTTTCTTCCTTCTTTTCTTTCCTTCTTTCTTTCTTGCCTTCCTTCCTTCCTTTCCTCCTTCTTTTCTTTCCTTCCTTCTTTCCTTCTTCATTCTTTCCTTCATTTTTCCTTCCTTCTTTTCTTTCCTTCATCCCAGCAGGGACTTCCCCACCCCCCAAGTTTTAGTTATAGAAAGTGACAGGAACAGCCCGAGGGGCTCCCAAAGCAGATTCCCTTGCAGATCTGCTCAGCTCCGGAGACTGACTCTGACTCTGTTTAGTGCTGGCAAGCCCAGTCGTCTGTGTGCAGGTGTGTGGCTGCATGTGTCGGTGAGTGTGTATGTGTGCATGAATGTGCGGAGGGGGGGGAAGGCTGAGTGTGGGGGGGAAAGCCAGAGGGCCAGAGGGCAGGGGGCGAGAGGGGAAACGTTCACTGAAAAAGAAACTTTGGGAAACTTTTTTCTCGCCCCTTTTTTTTCCTCCTCCCTTTCCTCGCCCCGAACGGCCAGCAGGTGAGGCTGCTCTGGTCGCTGTGAGGCTGCCCGAAGCGTTCCTTTCCGAGGGGCTTCTCGGCACCCGCTCCTCAAATTCAGTTCAGCCGGGGGAGGGAAGCGGGGAGTTGAGGCAGGGTGGGGGACCTGCGCCCCTCTCCCTCTCCCACATCGGAAAGGAACTTTCCGTTTCAGCTCCCCACTTCCGAGAAGCCCCTCAGAAAGGAATGCTTCAGGCAGCCTCGCCCGCCGGCCGTTCGGGGCGAGGAAAGGGAGGAGGAAAAAAAAGGGCGAGAAAAAAGTTTCCCAAAGTTTCTTTTTCAGTGAACGCTTCCCCTAACCCTAACCCCGCCCGCTGCCTTCTCTTGTTTCGGTCAGGGGACCGGGCGAGAAAGAACAGGGCGAGAAAAAAGGATGACTTTGGATGTTGCTGGGAGTTGCTCCGAGCGCGGAGTTAGCATCTCCCTTGCTCTTCCAGCGGAGGCTCTCACCCTTTCTCAGCTTTCTCGCCTGTTAAAACTTTGGGAAACTTTTTTCTCACCCCATTCTTTTTCAGCGAACGCTTCCCCTCCGTGCTCGGAGCAACTCCCAGCAAGAGAAGAGAAGCCAAAATGGTTGCAGGGAAAAAGGCATATTTTTCGTGACCCGAATATAAGCCGAGGGGGGCGTTTTTCAGCCTGAAAAACGGGCTGAAAAACTCGGCTTATATTCGAGTATATACGGTACTTAAATCCATTTTAAAAATTTAATACTTTTTGTCTCCCATAAAATCATACTTTCCAGAATTAGTTGCTAAATTTTGGTTGGTTGGTTGGTTGTTTTTTTAAAATTTTTTTTTATTGACTCAGCTTTAAATGTTGCAATGTTAGCAATTCCATTTGAGGGCAGAAAGACCTGTTAAAATGCCAATATTTCCCAAAACTAGGAACAGGTACTCGGCCTCAAATTTTATCCCTTTTAAACAATAACCAACTTGCCAATCTTGACTCATGTTAAAAATTATGTAGGGTTTGATCAGGTTATTATCTGGATGGGAGACTAGCAAAGAATTTTAGCATTGTATACCAGAATGAAGTTAAAAGAAAAAACACCCAAGAGAAAGCACTAATTACTTCATATGATGGCCAAGAAAATGACATGGCTGTCTCTGAACTCACACTGTATTCCACTCAAGGGAAATTTCACTTTCTTAACAACCCATTTGTTCTTGTGCCTCTGGCATTCAAATTATAAACTTCCATGTGCAGTTATACTGTTTTCAACTGTCCGCTTTACTCATATGTCAGTAAAGTGAGTGTGTTGGGCTTTTAATATAGTCAACTTAGATAAAGCATTCCATACCTACATTGCTACACCAAGGATCACAGTATGTGCTATTTCTGGCTGTCCAGCTGCTTAAAGTTACAGAAACTCTGCCAGAAAAAAAAATTAAAAGCACCAGTGGTAGTTTTTGGCTTTAAGTACAAAATATTCTTCCTTAGTTTCTCTGTCCCATGCCTTCATTCCAGATCATTTGCAACCAACTCCCTTACTGTAGAACTTTCTTCAGCAGATGGTATGTCTGCTGATGGTATAGTAGATGTGTCCTCAGTGGGATAGGAAACTTCAGAAAATACTTGTTTTGTGGCATTTTTATAAATTATGGTTGGTGTCTATGCAATTTCAACATATGTATGTTAAACTGGAAGAAGCCAACAGAATTTAATTAGCCTGACTCCTCATGGTCTTTCACAAAATTCACAAAACCCTCTGTCAAAATGCACAAAGATCTTTTAAATTATAACTCAGTTTCCATCTTAGTCTTTTAGAGCATGATCCATAGAAGAAACCTCCCCCCCAAGTCTTTTTGGGTTCATTGGACTATAGGTTTTAGCATCCACAGCCAACACAGATTGATGTTCCCAGTTCAACTACTGGCCTTGCTGACAGTGGACGTCTTTCCAATATATGTATCTTGAATTTAAATCAGAATCGTAACTTGGCCCTTCAACTTCTAGTAGAAACCTCAACCTCAAGGCAGCATTTCCTTCTGTCATTTCTACTACAGGGAATCAGTGATATTGGCTTAGGACCTGGGTACCTACAAGACTCTTTTGCCACCAATAGCCTCCCACCGACCAGTTCGTTCTCACAGGGGGGGGGGGACTACTCAGGATACCGTCAGTCAAATCATGCCAACTGACGACTCCCAGGGGGAGGGCCTTCTCTGTGAGGGCTCCAACCCTTTGGAATGAACTGCCCCCAGAGATACGGAATATCCCTGATCTCCGTGCTTTCCGCCGTGCCCGCAAGACCCTGATGTTCCAACAGGCGGGGCTAAACATGAACATGTGAGTGATCTTTTAAAATGTACACCGCCTTGAGTCCTACGGGAGAAAGGCAGTATATAAATAAATAAATAAAATAAATAAATAAATAAATATTGTGAGATCATCCATAAATAGCTCTGTTAAATGATGGAAGAGACCTGCTTGTTTACATGCCTGCTTGTTTGCCATAAAAAAAGGGAGAGGAAGACAATAACTTTTTCTTTGTTTTCATTCTGTTGTTGAATCAAAGTTCACAAACTTCAACTTCAGAAATGCTTATGGAAAAGTCTTCGTTTTTGTGACGTTATTTGTGAACCAGCCATTGTGGCTTGTTAAAAAAATACAGTTAAATTAAATATGGCTCAGCACAATGTGTATTTTCATACCTTTTTCTTTCCTGATCCTATCCTCTGAAGTAAGAGAACAAGACAGTCTAATCACATATTTAAAAAATCCTATCATGTCATCTCTAACCTATCCTTCTTCAAACTAGACATAATTTGTTCTTTCAATATTTCTGGATAGGACTGGATCTCCCATCTTCTCATATTCTAGTTATCAAGTCTACACATATTCCAGTTTGTCAGTATGTGGTCCTTAAAAAGTGGTACTTCAAATAAGACATATTTAAATGTGGCTTTACTTCATCCTGGTAAGTGTACATAGCATAACATCCAAAAGTGATTATGAGTTTGGTTCCAATAGAAAAAAAACCATATTTATTCTTGGCTGTCATTTGATTATATAAATCTTCTCTTCTTCTAGGCCAATTGCATTATTGTGCATACCAATCATTTGATTTTCTTTGGATCATAAGCCATTTATCGATGGACAAAATATTGACTCCAACAGAGAAATAAAGTAGCAGAATTTATTTATCAGAAAGCTGAAGCTTGTAGAACCAGCAATAAAATATACAAAGAAATTAAAATGGCTATGTTCTTCAAGAGCAACTTGCTACAGCAAAAAAAAAAAAGAAAGAAAGAAAGAAAGAAAGAAAAGAAAAGAAAAAGGAAACATTGAACAATTTGAGAAGGGAAATAAATGGCACAAAAACAACTTGATTAGGAAAGACGACAGCAGCTTAGCACTGGAACAACTCTAGTTTAGCATGACTGGAGATCATTATTTCTCTTCCTAAAAGACTGCTGTGGCTGCGAAGTGGAGAAGAAGACTAGGCAGGATTACAACTCTCATTATCCAGACTGTGGTTATAACACAGCTGCAGGTTGCCTAACCAGCTGCAGGGAAAAAGTACAGTTTGGATTAGAAAATTTTCTGTCTCTTTATCTAGCAAGTAGCTGAGTTCAAACACTACACTAATTATATTTGGATTTGGCTTCCACAGTCATGGTAGCTTATTCAGCAGAGCACAAAGCAATCAATGATTCAATTTTCTGTATAAATGTTGCAAATCAATGTCTCTGAATCAGTCTTCCTTAAATTAATGCTTTCCAGATCACTTGAACTTCACCACCTTGAACCAGAAAGTTGAAGTCCAGCACATCTGGAAAACATCTGTTTTCAAAAATGGTTGTTCTAATGACTGGAAACAAACTTCTTTCATCATCTTCTTCTATCACCACTTTTCAACTCCACTGAACCACAGCGAGATTAGAGTAGGGTCTTCAGCATTAGAAGCAGGGGTGAAATGCTCCCAGTTCAGACCGGATCGCCTGATCCAGTAGCGATGGCGGCGGGTGGTTCGGAGAACCGGTAGCAAAAATCCTTCCCCACCCCCATGCCCAGCTGAGCCGCGCAATCATCAGAGGCTTTTTATTTTATTTTTAAAATCATTTTTTCTACAACCTCTTCGGCTGAAAAATGCTTTTAAAAGTAAAAACAAAGCCTCTGCCGATCAGGCAAGTCAGCTGGAATCGTCAAAGGCTTTTAAAAGCATTTTTTTACAACCTCTTCAGCCGAAGAGGTTTTAGAAAAAATGGTTTTAAAAGTAACAAAAACAAAAAAAGTTGGCCATGCCCACTCAGTCATATTACCCCCCACCAAGCCACGCCCACAGAACCGGTAGTAACAAATTTTACATTTCACCACTGATTAGAAGCCTCCTATTCTTACAATGGAGAAACTATAATGGCCAAGCAGTAACTAAGTAACATTGGCTCCAGCTGGAGCTAAATTAAAAAAAGCCACATGAAAAGGGGGCCACAAGGAGAGGACCAATATTGCTGACAGAAATGAATGAGCAACAAACAGTTCGAATGTTAAAATATTGCCTTTTAAAGGGATAGTTTTAAACAATATAACTTATGGAAGGAGAGAAAAAATACCAATAACCATCTCTTTTAACTACTTTAAATACCTGTTGTTGGTTACTACTATAGTATTTGAAATAGGGCACAGAGACTAAAACACTGGACATCCGTCCTGTAGACCTGATTTAAATTCCACTCAGTCATAAAATTTGGATGATTATGTGCCAGTCACCATTCAGCAGCAGGATTCACCTCTTAATTTTGCTCGAGGGAAAACCCACCTTTCTCTTTAAGGATGAATGCTCTCCTAGGTCCTTTTAGAGCAAAGTAAATAAAAGTGCAATAAATAATAATAAAAGTAACGAACTACACGCTGACAATAAATTTGTGATGGAACCTAACACTGAACTATCAGTTCACTTTTATCCCATTATCTCAATCCAATGACTTAAATCTATAGACAGTAAATTTTTTCCCCATGATTAGAAGTTTTGGGTAAAAGGAAGTGGAGGGAGAACTGACTTTTCAGTTGAATGACTGGGGTTCAAATACTGTTTCCACTGGGGTTTATGCTGCAATCTTGAGTTAATTAGCAGTCTATGTAGTTGGAATGTTCTAGTCTTTAATAGGAGCTCAAGATGCCCAAGTAACCATACTATTGGCTATATTTCTAGCCCTTACCTTGAAGGACTGTTCTATTAAATCATCATAGAAGGGTTCAAAAGCAAGGAACAGAAAATACATTGTTTGGGAAAAGGAAAAAAGCACACACTCATTTCTAAGAAGTGTTCTTTCCTATATCCTTTCCTCTCCCTGGACTACTTGAACAGACTCCTGTCTGTCAATTTCAACTGCTTTATTTCTGGATAGAACACTTAAGAGGGTAGCATTACAGAAATAGCTTTTTGTGCCATGCAGTAAAAATGCGCAGAAGACCAAAAAGCACTGTTGAGGAGGAACACTTAGTCAAGTTAAACACTGGAACAAAATCTTCACTCCCTACATTAATAACCAGGATACAAAATGGAAAATATTGCAGTGGAAAAAAACAGCTAAAGTTAAACAGAATTTCTTCCCTCCAACTGTCTTGAGATCAGGCAAGAAGCTCCAGCAGTGGTGCACTTAAAGGAGGACCCTCAATCAAATGTCTCCTGTTGAGGCAGAGCTGAGATGTCTGAGCTTTATGATGCTGTAAGGAGAGTAAATGTTTGATGCCAGGAAGCCAAAAATGGTCAGCTGTTTACAAAAGGTGATCACATGGGGGAATTGGCACATTCAGCAGTCATCTCCATGTCAAACACCTGCAAGGACTCTGCAAGAGATACAGAAGAAGAGAAATGCAATCCAATTTTACATTTGAACTATATAGATGCTCAGCAGATTTGGTATTTAAAGGCCAGATGAAATCTACTCTACCAGATGTTGCATTCAAGAACTCTTTCCATTGCCTTGTTAAATGAAGTTGCTCTTTGCATTTTATTAGTTTTTTTTTCTGGCTAACCTGCCACTATTTTTTATTCTTGCAAAGTATTCTTCCAGCACCCATATTTTTCTTCTTTCTTTGTAGTTTCTCATCTTTCAATATTAAATATCTGTGAGGGCTATGGGCTGCTGTTCTCTCATTATTTCATTAAAATTTCATTGATGTTTCTGTTCCACACATTTTATTTTATATTCTGTCTTGCTCATTCATTCTAGAATATGGAAACGTAAGACTCTAGAACACATCTATTCCTGACATTTTTTCATGTGATATTTTGTTCTCGCTTTAGTCTGCCCTTCCTGCCTCTTCATTAACAGGGCATTTCACTTTGTCACTTGACCCAAACTTTTGATCAAAATTAAGCAAGAGTCCTTTTAATCAATTGAGGGACTTCCATTTAACCACACCTCAAACAATATGTATCTTTCCTATGGTTTGGGAAATGATAAACACGTGTTATGTTTATGTTTGGGAAAGATGTTTTATTTTATAAGTTTATTTACCCATTTCTGTGAATGGACAAACTACATTTAAACAGTCCTTTGAGATTAAACTGAGATTAAATTCTGGTTTGCAAAACTGGTTGGAATACCCTGTCAACAATCATGGTATGTTGAGTGAAATACAGTAGCAACTAAGTATATAATAAAAGACTGTGCAGTATTTAAGATGAAGTGTCAAAAATCTGGAAGATGCAATGCTGCCTCCTTCTGGTTTAAATGATAGTTGGATAATTAAGAACACCCCAACCTGCTTCACATAACTGCCTAACTACAAAAGCAGCAGGAACAAAGTGATCCTACTGTCCTTCCACCACAGACAGTTGAACTATAAGCCATGCACTCACCAAACTGCCCGCTGGCATTTCCATCAGCTCCTTCACCATTACTGCCAAAATGGATCAAGGATTCAAGTGTGCGGGGAGACATGGGTAGTTCAATAGTGCTACTGCAGGTTGTTCTGAAAAGGTGGAAGGTGGGAGGGGGAGAAGAGGGATTAGCAAGAAGACACAAAAGTTAGTAGCTGCGTAAGATCTGGTCTGACATGGCTCTTCCAGAGACATTCATGCACATACTAGATACCTTTGGAATAGACTGGAGAAGACATTAATAGAATGGTGAGGATGCTATAATGTGCTCTCAGCAAATGGCTGTTTGGGCTTAGAAGGTAAACAGGGATTGGTCTTTTAAGCACTTGTTGGGAGACCTCCCAGGGCTGAAAAATATACTGAAAGAAGGCAGCAGTAATCTGTTTGCATATTATATTCTGGATGTGTCTGTGAATTCACCAGGAATCAAACTGGACTCAAAGGAGACCTATTACTTTTCATTCATTACAACAGAGGCAAGAAGAGAATTTTGGAGTCACCACTAATTGTATCATACACACACAAATGTTTTCCCTTCTCTGTTGCGTTTATTTTATTTTGTGTTTATCAAAAGTTTTTAAATGCCCATTTTAAAATGGATTGTTGTAGTCTAGCTGAGTGCCATTGGATTTTGGCAGCACAATTAGGGGGAAGGGCTACAAAAATGGCTTTATATAGAGACAAGTTGCATACAGCTTAATTAAGAAATTTCTGTGCAATTACATCTCTAATCTGTACAGCAGAAGCAAGGAATGTTTCTAGGAGGAGAGACAATTAACACCAACTGTTCCTTCTGCTACAGGTAGTCCTCAACTTACTATTCGAGGTTACAAGGGGACTGAAAAAGGTGATTTGTGTTTTTCACACTTATGACTGTTGCAGCATCTCCATGGTCATATGATTAAAATTCGGATGTTGGGCAACTGAAATCATATTTATGATGGTTGCAATCTCCTGGGGTCATATGGCCACCTTTTGCAACCTTCTGACAAGCAAGTCAATGGGAAAGCCAGATTCACTTAACAACTGTGTCACTAACTTAATAATTGCAATAATTCACTTAACATATACTACATATACCCTAACCGATAGGGTCCGCAACTTGGGTGTCCTCCTGGATTCTCGGCTGTCCTTAGATGACCATCTGACAGCCGTAACCAGGGGGGCCTTTGCATAGGTGCGTCTCATGCGCCAGTTGCGCCCTTTTCTAGACCGGGATGCCCTCGCCACAGTCACTCACACCCTTGTTACCTCTAGGTTGGACTACTGTAACACCCTCTACATGGGGCTGCCCTTGGGATGCGTCCGGAGGCTTCAGCTAGTCCAGAACGCAGCCGCGTGGGTAGTTACGGGGGCGTCTAGATACTCCCGTGTAACACCTCTCCTGCATGAGCTGCACTGGCTGCCGGTGGCATTCCAGATTCGTTTCAAGGTGCTGGTGCTTGCCTATAAAGCCCTTCATGGCTTAGGCCCGGGGTACTTGCAGGACCACCTCCTGCCGCTTTCCCATCGTCCTGTGCTCACAGAGTCGGCCTCCTCAGGGTGCCGCTGGCCAAACAATGTCAGCTGACGGCCCCCAGGAGGAAGGCGTTCTCTGTGGGAGCCCCAACCCTCTGGAATGGATTGCCCACTGAGCTCAGGACAGCCCCTGACCTTCTTTCCTTCCATCGCGAGCTGAAGACGTGGCTCTTTCGTCAACTAAACTGATCTGTTTGGGGGTACACTGTGATAATTAAACTGTTTTAATTGGGTTGCTGATTTTAATTTTTTTCATTGTGATTTGTATTGAAGTTGTCATTTTGTAAGCCGCCTTGAGTCCCCAGGGAGAAAGGCGGCATATAAATTGCAATAATTAATTAATTAATTAATTAATTAATAAACAGCTGTCTTGCTTAACAATGGAACTTTTGGGCGCAATTGTGGTCATAAATTGAGGGTCACCTGTGCTTTTTATCTGTATATTATCTATTTTGGGATAAAAACCATTGATAATTGAAGCACAAATGACAATAAAGGATAATATTTGCAGCTCAGGGTTGAAATGCGGTGCCCTTGGTGCTCTCTGAACTTTGTTTTCTTGAAGACATTTCATTACCCTAACTAGGTAACATCATCAGTGCTAGTAGGAGTGCTGTTTGCTCTCAGTGTCTTGCCTGGCTGTGTGGGTGAGGGTGGCCTTAGAGATTCTTTGGTTGGGCTGAAGCACAAATAACTGGGGAGAATGATATAAACAAATATTATGTAATTGCTTGATAGAATCCATGGATCCTAGTGAAGAAACCAGACTTACGGGGTTACACAGATGAACTTAGTCTTCAGATACGGAGCAGCACCTGTTTGTGTACAAGAGAAAAGTATCTGTTAGTTTGTCTTAAGATATTTTGTATCTTAAGATACTTTTGTATCTTAAGATACAAAAAATGTCTCCTATTCAAAATAAAAAGATTTGGAGATAGGTCAGTGGTGAAATTCAATTTTTTTTATTACTGGTTCTGTGGGTGTGGCTTGGTGGGTATGGCATGGGAAGGGTACTGCAAAATGTCCATTCCCACCCCACTCCAGGAGAAGGATACTGCAAAATCCCCATTCCCTCCCCATTCCTGGGGGAAGGATATTGCAAAATCTCCATTCCCACCCCACTCTGGCGCCAGCCAGAGGTGGTATTTGCCGGTTCTCCGAACTACTCAAAATTTCTGTTACCAGTTCTCCAGAACCTGTCAAGACCTGCTGGATTTCACCCCTGAGATAGGTATATGAGGAGAAAGCAAATAGAAAATTATCCCAGAATTTAGGTGTTGTGAATTGTGCTGTCTTAATTGGCACTCCTTTATTTACCTGTAAGTACATTTAAACTTTGTTTAATGGAAATCCTAAATTTAGACATTCTTGCCTTCGCATATGATTGGACTTGCGAAGTAACTTTGGGTGTAACAAAAACAGGCAAAAATTCTAAAGGCTTATTTTTAAATTGCCTTTTCATCCCCCCCCACCCCCCACCGGTGTTCGTTTTTAACCAATGAACAAGAGCCACCAACAGCACCAGATTAAATTAGAAAAGACTGTAGGAAAATTTGCTGGTTTGTATAAGTGGCTGACAGGGCACTCACTTCTATATATAACATGAAGATATTGTTGAGAAAACCTAAATTAAATCAGCTTTTTTTTGAGAGAGAGAGAAAAACAAATGTAGTGAGTGGAAAGTCTCCTAGATGGCTTCATGGTAACATATGGGGATGATTTGTTTGAAATGGAAACCAAAGAAAGTCAGGGCCTGTTTAATACTTGTATGAGGGACCATCTGAGAATGCAACAATAAACCTCTTCTATGGCAAGAAAATGGCATAGATGTATCCATAAGGAAATCAGGAGTTAAGTTCAATTTGAAGATTTACTGTAATGACTAGAGTGTGACTTCCTTCATAGGTTAAAGAGTCCATCTTCAGTTATATGTGTGTGTGTGTGTATCACTAAATTCCATTAAAGTTTGCACTGCATTTAAGATTGCATATAGTTCCCCATGAAGATATCCTTCCACCAAAAAATGCCACCAATACTTAAGAATCTTTCTCCAAGGTCCAATTTCCATAGTGCATTTTTGCAAATGTAAGCATCCTTTCAGCAGCCAAGGAACTTATTTAATGCTTTTGGCCACCTGATGGAATGATTTATTATTATTATTATTGTTATTGTTATTTCTATGCCGCCCACTCTCCGAGGACTCTGGGCGGCTTACAACAATCGACAGTATACTAAATAGCAAATTGCCCCCAACAATCTGGGTCCTCATTTTACCCACCTCAGAAGGATGGAAGGCTGAGTCAACCTTGAGCCCGTGAGATTTGATCCGTTGATCTGCTGAACTAGCAGTCAGCTGAACTAGCAGCAATTCTGCACCCTAAACACTGCGCCACCTCAGCTCTTTTATATAATACGAAGTAGGTAAGGCCATATGGCACATATAGGGAAGCTCAAAGTTTTTCTTTTCCCATTGGGTTTTAGGAGGCATTTTTGGAGGCATTCTTCTTCTCTCCCGCTAGACATGCCATATTTTTCAGAGTATAAGACACACTCCCCCCCCCCCCAAAAAGAGGCTGAAAATTTGGGTGCGTCTTATACTCTGAATGTAGCTTTTTCAAAGCTTTTTTCCAGCCCTAACGAGGCGCTAGCGAGTGAAAGGATCTCCATGCTTTGCCTGCTTTCCTCATTGCTGCTCCCTCTCAGCTGTGCTTTAGAAGCTGTTTTTTATCCCCAAGCAGGGGATAACCAGCAAACTACTATGCTGAAGCTGATCAGATTAAGGACACTAGCCAGATGAATACCTGGTAGTCAGATTCCCCCCCCCCCCCTATTTTCCTGCCCAAAAACTAAGCTGCGTCTTATACTATGATGCGTCTTATACTCCGAAAAACATGGTAATTTATACATTATTTATGGTGTGCACTAACAATATTTATGTATGACAGGAAGCTGGAAACTACACTTCCAGTGTTCTATAGCTATGGTTGAGGAGGAATCCAAGAGCCTGCAAAAGAGTTTAGGACCACAACATACCTACGGTAATCTGGGGGGAGGGGGGAAACAGCACAGAAAGTCAACAACTACCTGGGTCAGTGGCTTCAGGATGCTCCTGGCTCTCTGGACGGCAGTATTTTCCAAAGGCCTCTTCTTTAGGAATATCAGGGTACAAATAAACAAGTGGGGAAACCAGGATGTTGGTGGCATCCATGATTTTGTAACCCATAATAATTTCAGCAAATGACATGTTATTGAGTTGTTGCTTGGTGTATGGCTCCACTGACTGAATTTGTGTTTTTCCTGTAGAAAGCAGATTAAAAAGGACCAATAGACTCCTTGCCCAAGATGGAGGGAAAAGAGGGAGAATCAAACTCACAGCAATAAAAAAAGTAATCTGAAAAATATCACAAAATTCAAAATAAATCTTGTACACTAATTAGAAACTGGTCACCACTGATTATGCCCTTAGTAAACATATGAATTCTTCTGATGTTATAGAACATTCATTAAAATATTACACATGGTAACCTCTGTAAGAAATAAAATATCAGCATGCCTTGACGTAGAAGAAATATGTTTGTTGGTTCAGTCCTTGCCAATTCCATTTAATGGATCTTAGCAAGGATGGGAACAGACTTTCCACAGAATCCTATAAAGCCTAAAGAGACAGAAATTGATGAAATTTAAAAGTTATTTGCAAAACCTAGGAATAAGGAAATCGAATGTCTTATCCTGATAAACCAATGAAATATTGCTTTAAATAATGTGCATTAAAATCAATTTCCCATGATTTTAAAATTTAATATACAGTAACAAAAATGCTATGTCTACAATGGATTCCTTAAAATGTTGTGTTGTAATTACCTTGCTGCTGGAGACTTAACTCAAATTGCTTACACTTGTCCTATTATTGCTGTATTTTGGATTGAAACAAGATTGTTAATGTGTGGATCAATTGTTAAATATTAAATATGCATATATTATATCTGATTATATTCATAGTATCTGAAATTATGACAAGAACTATGGATTTTTCAGGCATATATGGATGGCTAAAAGAACAAGTACACAACATTGGAAAGATATGGATTGTCGGGGTGTACTGTTTCTCAAGATTTGAAGCAGGAGTTGGCAGAGTTCTAAGAAACAATTGGGTGTAACTTTTAAGCAATATAATACCATCTGGAATCACTTGGTTGAATTGGGCGGCTATAGAATGAACAATCAAATAAATTGGGGAATTTTGTGTTCTGTTTATATTTTTTTCCTTTCCTTTTGTACTATAAATATGAATTCTGAGATCGCATTATGCTGTTAATACTATTATATGTGACTTTTGGTGTCATTCAATTTGACATAAATATTAAAAAAGCAAGGATAAGGGACAATTTATCTATTTTTAAACAATGGTCTAGTTAATACTTCCTGAAGTTATAGGCAGATTGGAACAAAATTGGTTTTTGGATTTCACTCTTACTCATTTGTGGCATTGATTTCAAAATGACATCAGATGTATATATTAGGGACAGTTATATATAAATGCATCTATTACAGAAAATTGCAGGCAAAATATGTATTTTTACACATTTTATGTTTGAACACACAGAAAGCTTTCAAGGACTCATAACTCCTATAAAAATGACAGATGCTGAACATTCTCTTCAAAGAGGCATTTTCTCTTCCTTCTTACAAATAACAGGAAACGCCTCTTCTTAGATGATGTTTGCTAGGGCATAAATGTATTGAAAAATAAAATATACTTACTGGCTCTGAAATAAATATATTCTGGCCTTATTCCCATTTAATAGATTAAATCAGTAAATCAACTGAAATTCTCGAATTGATATTAAATGCTTATTTTTATGTTTCATTGCTTTCGGGGGGTGAGCTGAGAAGAAAAGAGGAGGATGACCAGCAGCAAGCTGGATGGACTCAATGTCAGTGCTGATAAGATACACCACTGGAAGACCTGAAGGGCTGGGCTAGATACAGATTATCATAGATAAAATCTATGTGGTCACTAAGACTTCATGGCATATAAGCCAGCCTTGTGCAGAGCACTTTTATCATGTCAGGACTGCATTCCTTACCACTAATATCCTTCTCCACCCATGTGAAAGTGATTCCACCTTCCTTACTGCTTTCACTGAAACGCAACAAAAAGGTTCCGGGAGGCTTTGTGCTCAGGATGGCTCTTTCCCTCTCTTTGCTAATGAAGCCCATGATATATCTGGAGGAGAAGGAGGAGGAGGAGGAAAAAAAATATATAGTTTCAATATGGTGTATTTTACTTATTTTTAAAATAATCACAAAAATCATAGAGTTGGTTGTAATTATGCCAGACAGTGATTCCCCAAACCTTTGTACTCATTTGAAATTCTGGATGCATCTCAAGGACTATCACAAAATGGCCGTCTGCTATAGTGAACATGGCAAATTTATTTTATGGATCCATTTATTGTATTGTTAAAGCAGTGCTTTTAAAATTGACTTCAGATCCTATATGCCCGTGTCCTCAAATTTGGGGGGCGGGGGGGGGGGACGACGACAGGGAGCATCAAATTGGGGAAGGCTGGTTTAGAACTTCCTCACCTTTGAGGACTGATAAATGACAAGGATAGCTTTTTCTAGACAGAGATGCTGTGAACAATTATGATTTTTTCTGGTCACGCTTACCCTTCATTCCAAAGTGCCAAGATGTACTTCTTCACCAGGTCAATTATATTATCCAGCCAGACCCAGAATGAAAAGCCTTTTCCTGCCATGTTCTCCTGTAGAGGGTAAATCAAGAAGGCCATTAAGCAAACTGGCTCACAGTTTGACTCACAATCATATGTCTCACTTTCCAAACCCTTACCTTGCAGAATTTGGCCCATGTTATTTGGCATCCAGAGTAATTGACACCAGGTCCTAGGACAAATAATGGGAATGGATGAAAAACATTTATTTGTTTGTATCCCTCCCTTATTATTTTTCAAATAACATGAGGTGGCGAACATATCCAACACACCTTCATCTTTTACCAACAAAAAACATAGGAAGTGAGTTGGGCTGAGAGTGACTGGAGAGACCCAGCCAGCTTTCATAGCTAAGGAAAGGCTTCTATTTTTTAGCCTGGTGCCTCACCATTAGACCAAAAATATTAAAATCAAATCAAATTAAATTAAAATTAAAGGGAGACATTATGGTGTAGTTACAGTATTAAACTTTCAGCAATGATAAAGGAGAGCCAGATTCTAATCCCCTGGTCTGCCATTGAGGGTCACTAGAAAGCTCCTGGGCAGCTGTTCACTGGATTCATATATTCAACTAACATGAAATACAACTTACCGTATTTTTTGAAGTATAAGATGCACCTTAGTTTTGTGGGAGGAAAATAAGGAAAAAAAAATTCTGCCTCTGCCTACCACCATCCATCAGTATTCATCTGGCTAGCATCCTTTCAGTGTATGAGACTGGAAACTGAAACAGTATTTGCTGTCTGAGTAATAAGGAAGGAGACAGCAAGGAGCCTGAGTGTGGCTTAGGTCAATTGTTCTAAAGCTGCATGCTGTGCTGATCTCTGAAACTAAAACTGAAACTCCTCTCCTCTGCTTGTGTTTTGCTTGCTGCTGCAAACTCTGACAGCCCTTGTAGCAAATAGTGAACAGCCAGGTCAGCTTCAGCACATTATTGCAGCCTGATTCAGCACGAGCTGATTGGCAGGTAGATCGGCCTCCCAGAATACCCCCAATCAGTTGTTCCAGGCTGCAGGGATTGCCATAGACCAGTGATGGATAACCTTTTTGCCGTCGCGTGCCAAAAGCGGGGGGAGCACAGTGAAGTCACCCACATGTGTGCCCACACCCATAATTCAATGCGCCCCACCCCTGCGCATGTCCCCCCCCACTTTTAGCCCATGATGGCACAGTGGGCCCGGTAGACCTGTTTTTCACCCTCCCCAGGCTTCAGAGGCTTTTTAGAAGCCTGGGGAGGGTGAAAACGGCCTTCTCCACTCCCCTGGAGGCTTTCCGGAGGCCGGAAACAGCCCATTTTCCAACTTCTGGTAGGACCGAAAGGCCCAAAAATCAGGTGGCCGGCGCACACATTCGTGCTGGAGCTGAGCTACGGCAGCGCTCGCGTGCCCACAGATATGGCTCCGTGTGCCACCTGTGGCACCCGTGCCATAGATTCGCCATCATGGCCATAGACCATTGCCGCATCCGTGCCTCATGTTTTTGGCTACATTTGGTATAAAAGACACACCCAAATTTTCACCCTCTTTTGGGGGAGGGGAAAGTGTGTCTTATACTCCGAAAAAATTGTAGTTTGCTCTGGCTTAATGTACATGGATGTTGCAGGGGGGAATAGGCATCATGTGCATCATATTACACAAATAATGTCATCATGGCTTGCATCAGACATCCGTTTTAGCATACTGGATTAACTGAATAAATTAATTTTGTGATTTGTAAACCAGAGGTTATAGTTTATAGCAGTGTTGACTAACCTTTTTGTCATCGCATGCCAGAAGGTGAGGGGCAGGGAGGTTTGTGCGCATGCCCACACCCATAATTCTATGCGCCCTGCCCTGCGCGCGCAACCCCCCCAGCTTCTGGCACGCGATGGTCAGGTAGACTCCTCTCTAGGAGTCTCTGGAGGCTGAGGATAGCAAAAAATGTCACTTCCTGTTCCACCAGGAGTTTCAGGCCTCCGGAGGGCCTCCGAGGGAGTGAAGAAGGCTGTTTTCACCCTCTCCAGATGCATAGAGAGGATCTGGAGCCAGGTGAGAAAGAAAAATGGGCCTTCCCCCCCACCCCCAGGCCATCTGGAGGCAGGAAACAGCCTGTTTCCCTACTTCTGGTAGGCCCAGAAGGCCCAAAAATCAGCTGGCCAGTGCGCACATGCGCGCCAGAGCTAAGCTGGCATGCCCACTGATATAGCTACATGTTCCACCATAGGTTCGCCATCACGGGTTTCTAGCATGTTATGTGATCTCAGCTAACTGTGATCAGTTCAAGAATCCAAATAAGCCACTGTGATAAGATGTTTAAATTGGACAACTATCACTACTCACTTGAGATGTTAGGATTGGGAGAGAAATCCATCCATACCATCTTGATTTCCTTGGAGGAAAGGCACTTTTAAAAGTAAGGTAATAGCTTTTTTACATGTTTTTCAGGAATTTGGGGGTGGGGTGGGAGGAGATTGCCAGCACTGAAGCGTTCTGTACATACTCTGGGCCTGGGCTTTAATCCTCAGCCAATGATTATCCAAGTCTATATTTGAAACTTCTGCTATGAGTTCAAAACTGAGATCCTTGGGCTTTAACAAACCTCTAGTTAAGCTGGGAAGATGGCAGTCCCTTAGGCTCAATAAATGTTAAACTGGAGGGGGGGGACTTTATTACCAAGTAGCTTTTCAGCAAGAGTCGTCAACTGTTCTATGCTGAGTCCCCGTTTGGTGGTTGAGGAGAACTGCCAGCTGAGCACCTCAGCAACTTGATCCCATGTGCCAATGGGTGGCTTTGTGAAAAAGTTCACGTTCTGCCAAGAGAGGAATTATTCATGAAATCAGGAGAAACAGCCTCTTCCCTCCCCATTCCTCTGCACTGGTGCATTTATAGCATAGCATACCTTGGGATTGTTTGTCAGCATGTTGTACCACAAAATTGATGCCCATGCATTTGGCATCTGGCAAATGTTGGAGATCACCACTACTGGAAGTGAATGGGTCTATGGGTACAAAATACAAGTTACCTGAGTACAAACCTATCTTTTTCGGAGTCTTAGGATCTTATTCTTCACAAGCAAATTAAATATGTTTTTTAGTTCTCCCATCTCACTAATCAGGACATTTACGAGATCATTTTGCAGGTCTGCAATGAATCAAGCTGTGGTATCAACATTAAAAGGCTAATATGCTAAGAGAGTTTAACAATTGCTTCTGCTTTAATGGACCATAGCAAATTCTAAGATTGAAAGAGTGCGTTGACCCACTTCGATTTTCTAGACTCCGTTTTCATAAATATCCATAGTCTGGATTTTTAAGATTGGGACTCATATTTCAGAGAAAGATTTATAACATAAACCATACATTGGAACTATATTCATTTAAGGAAGTAGATGCTCCATTCATTTCAGAGGAATAGTTTCCTACATAAAGGCAAAATAAATACCACATACAATGACTGTACATCCATTACTCTAAAGGACAGTCGTTTATTTTAGAAAGCTGTCCTTTAGATTTGTTTAATTTTAAATATTCTATTTATTTATCAACTTTAGCACCCCCTATCTCACTATCCATTTTCTTCGAATTGTTTTTGATTCTTCCTTTGTAAAGCAAAGTTACAATGGTTAGTTTATAAATAATTGTTATCCATAAGAACCTCTTTCAGATTTGCTCCTTTTTCAGGTTTGTTCTTTATTTTTTCCAAGAAAATGTGGCCATTACACACTGTTAGTGAAATTGTCATATGGGCATCATTATCTCCTTTATGTGTCTTCTTGGAAACGGTTACCTGAATGCTACCATAATTCAAATAAAGCTTCTTGCTTCCTGTATTATATTTGATTTTGTTCCTAGAAAAATTTCAAGATGTTATCTAAACTATTATTACAATACAGAAGCTTCCATTCCAGCCATAAATAAGCCTTCTCATAAAGAAATAAAGCTACAGTTAAGTTAGTAGAACTGATGATATGACAGATTCTTACCTCCAGGTCAATTTTCAAACCTTGGTGGTAAACTTCTGTCTCAAATGTAATAAGATGGAGTTCTTCTGTGACAATGAGAGAGGCCTGAGGAGAAAATGATGAGAGAAAAAAGTTAAAATTTACATGAATTATGTACATACCTAGCTATCACTCACCTTTCAGCATAAGTTTAGAGTGCAAAAAAAGAAGTTAAAAATAGTAAGCTGAGAACTAGAAAAATAACAATATATTATCAGAAGACAATGTGATTAGAAAAATCATGGAGTGTGCGGAAATGGATAAGCTTACGAAGGAGATACAAGAAAAAGAGGAAACAGAATACTACTTAGTCAGGGAGAGATGGTATAAATGGTTGGAGGAAAAGGGAAAAAAGGACAAGGAAAGATTAAATAATGGTTGAATTAGGAGTAGAAATATAAGAACAAATGGGAAGAAACAAAAATTGTGGAAAGGAAATTGGGTACACATTTATGTCTAATGTAAATAAAACAATTAGAATAATAGAATACATTATAGTGGTATATATATGATATATTAGAAATATATGTATAAAAGATATACTAGGATAAGAGAGAGAAAATGTATAAGTATGGATTACCCACACAAAACTGTTGAAAAGAAGAAAGTGTTAATATTTCTTTTTGTTTTTTAAAAAAACCTGTTTAATAAAAATATTTTAAAAATAAAAAGAGTAAACTGAAGAAATTAAAGGCATTGAATAAGAAAAAGAAACATCTGCCACTAATTTACACCAATAGAGGTTCATAACCCCTCTCTGTCCTGGCCAGCCATCCCTGATTCCACCACAAACATATAATGCTTCATACATTTCTTATCTCAAGATCTCACTGACTCAATTCAACCATAATTTTCTCAGTCATCCACCTTAATGTCCTATTCAAGCCTTAGATTGATGGCAAAGAAAAAGCAAGGCAGTTATAAATTTGCGAACTTTTATTGACCTTTCAAGAATCATTCAACAGAAACTTAGATAGAAACAAAAGGGTGCTATTAAACGAAGAGCAAAGGCTTGGAAAAACAGAAGTTATGAATTCTTCCTGGGTAAACATGTCAGTGTTGTAAATCTATTTGTGTGAAGAAACTAAAGACAGGAAAGCTGGATTTTCCAAAAACAGACCATGAGTCAAGACCTAGAGAATTTCTGACAGAAAACTGGTCCAGAAAAATAAAGCCAAATGATGGGAATTCACAATAACAACATTCAAGAAGTATGAGGGTTTTTTTTTTACAAGAGAAGAGAATCTGTAGGTTCCCACTATATAGCGAGAATTTCTGTTATTATAGCAGTTGATAGTTCCTTCGGTGGAGTCATGCTGATCTCTACTGGTCATTAGATGGAAGTATAGTTTAGAGCTTGGTACCTCATAAAACCATGTTTGCTATCCTAATCAGCAATCTCTTGGACTGGGTCTGACTCCTCATGGAGAAATATCTGAGAACCCACAGCCATCAAAATTATATGCTGAGTGTTTGTTAGTCAATAAGATTCTAGTATCTCCCATAAAGCTTCTATGGGTGCAACATGCTAGTGACTTCATATTCTGCCTGATAATTGGATAATGATAATGACAGTTGGACAAGGAAGAGGTGGAAATTGGCAGCATGGGCTTACCAGGATTCACTGAACCCAGTATTGATAAGTATCTGTGGAAAACAAGGTAGACTTTAGTGAAAGAGGGACACCGCCCCCCCCCCCCCCAAATATCACTGGCTTGCTGATGGACAGGATTAAAAATTAATGAACTAATTGTCCACATTCTTTAGCTTACTTAAGTCCACCACACTGAAACTCATACAATGAATTGCCAACTGATAGACCAGGCTGCCAGTGATGGTCAGTTAAGTGTTTGTCTGTCTCTGACTTGTTTGAATTGGCCTGATAGAATCTGATGAAATGCTTGCAGTTCTTGCAACATTTGATCTGTTGCTATGGCCCATAAATTCAAAATGCATACAAGGAAAAAAAACCCCTGAGAGTGGTATCCAAAGAGCAGTGTTATTTGGGTATTTATATCTTTTGAATAAACACAAATCCTTTATAAGAATTCTATTCAGCTGTCTTGTTGGAAATGGATTTCTCGCCTCATAGACATTGGACTGGATACAGCAGGTTGATAAAGAGTGGCATCTTGAATGTCAGAAATGTGCAGAGTAATGCTTGCCAGAAATGTCCAGTGAACTAGATTTCTTGTTCCAGGTCATATGCTTTTAAATATCAAATCTAATATGCAAATATGCAATCACCAAAAATCTAACAACCAGAAAGAAGATCTTGAAAAACCTAACATGTCTTACAGGGGACTGTCACCACTCCATTTCAAGAAGTATGTAACAGTAGTTTTAGGACTGCATGAGCCCAGAGGCATGATGTGGGCTGAAAAATGGATGTATTCTGATTCCTCGAGTCATGCTTTTGCCAAGGAATTGTTTTGCAGCAGTTGCCTGATTTGCTTTATCAAAAAGCCAAGGAGTATCACAGATGCAAAGTTTCTGGAGGTATCACAGATGAAGGAGGAGGCAAATAGATAGTATGGTAGGAAATCAGTGGTGATTACTTGAAATTCATACTTTTAAAATTTGGCATACAGGCACTTCTCCCGAAGGCTCAACAACATCGCCTATACATGCCGTACATGTTTCTGGGTAGGGGGGAGAACAAATTACAGTAAAATGACACCCAAGTAAGTAATAAGAAACTGGTCCATGAAATCCCAGAAATGTTGCTCATCAAGTGCTGAGAAAATTGTGAAAACAGTCTCCATAGACTGTGCAAAACAACTGTATACTCAAAATTGTCATATGGGATAGGAAACAGGTCTTTTTACTAATCACTTTCAGATTTGCCCTCCTGAGAAATCGTTTGGTGGAAATCCAGGTCTTTTGCAGGCACTCAAAGAGTTCCAAAATCTGTTGGAAAAAGCATCTGTTGCAGAGAATGATCTGGATGACTTTTATTTAAAATGAAAAAATATAGAGCTGCAACTGATGGCAGGAAAGAATGGATGATTGTTTTTTAAAATGTTTTTGAGATGATGTCCCTCAGTGTTGCCAATGCAGATTCCAAGAGGCAGTAAATCTGAATGAAGGAAATTTGATATTGGGTCAATAGTTGGGAGGATTATGGAAAAGCTGGGGATGAAGTGTTTGAATGTTCAACTGATTCCATCTGCTGAGAAATGAAAAAAAGCATTTCAAAGAAACTCTTAATTAACTCATTATAACCAAGGGTGGAGAATTCCTTGGTGTGCTCAATTTTCAAGAGCACACATTCTAGACTAGCATTAAAGAAACTCTACTGAAATCCATTATGTTCTTGCTTATTTGGCCAGCCTATGAGATGCGATGTAACAATAAGGTAATCACAAAATAGTTAGCCTCTTGCCTCCTGAACAAATGAATCAGTCAGTACACTTTTGGCAGAAGCCATATAAAGCGTTTTCTTTCTTATCTCCTGTTAGGGCCCTGGAATGGAAACTGGAACATGCTCTTTACATCATGAGGGCTTGAAACTTACTGTTCTATTTCACCAAGCAATTTGAATTCATGAACCTGAAGCCATGCTAAATCCAACAGTGGAAGGAAGTAGGAAACTAAAGAATTCCAATTATTCAGAGTGTTCAGCCAGATTCATTCTCACACAGTCTGTAGTCCCTAAAATTTCACTAGTCAATAGTAGTCTTCTGTTGCTGGTTTCAATAAATATGGGGGGCTTTATGGAGTGTCAAGATATATCATGTTCACTGTCAAACTTCAGGTCCATGAAACGGCTACTTGGCTGATAGCCAATCAATCTATATGCCAGATTATCTGCGACATACAGTAATAGTATATAAGCATTACTGGTGCTATTTGAGCTAAGTGGACATCAATCTTTTCCTGATCTAAAAGCCCATCTAAGTCACACAAAGTTCATATCTTGAAGGAATGGGACAGAGTTATTTTGGCTGAATATTTGAAAGCAAAATGATGCTGGCTCTTATTTTTGGCTTGAGTTGGTCTTTATTTTGGTGGTGGTGGGTATAGCTGGGACCTTGATTGTTATTGTTCCAGTTGTCCATCAGTATAGACAAAAATGAATCAAGAGAGGCTGTCCTTGAATGGGTCCATCAATGTGATTTCATTCCTAACCAAATTGTGGATCAAATGCTGAAAACCATTCACATGCAGTGTTCTGCAAGTGACTAGTGCCCTTGGAATAACTTTCTCATATGTCTGCCTGGCAGTCGCTAACTTACTTGAATCTTCCAATATTACTTTCAATTTATGAACCTGTCAAAATTGATTAACATAATGCTTTCTTGCACCAGCAGTAGAGCAGCCCATTTTGCAGTTGGCCCAGAACAGCAGACCAAAATCTTCTTATATGGATAAAAGGAACCATATAAAGATTATAGTATGTCAGGAGTGCAAGAACCTGGCCAAGGGATCCATCACATTTTTCAGGAGTAGCCACTGGACATATCTGATGTAGTAAAAAGTAGCTGGCTAGTTTTGTTGAAATTGCAAGGCATCAAACATAGTCTATTGAAACCGTATATTCTCAATCACATATTCTCAAACTTCCAGTTTTTCCAGTTTGGCCACTGAGGCTGAAAGAGGAGATTTTTGAGGTTAGAAACAATCTCTCTTACGTATTTCAAGCATCCAGTATCCATTCACTGTTGGTTATATTTCTTCTGATTTTACAATCTAGATCAGGTGTTGGCAACCCATTAACGCATTGTAAACCGCCCTGAGTCTCGGAGAAGGGCAGCATATAAATCAAATTTTAAAAAAAGAAACCCATGCTACGGAACCGCATGCGGCTCTTTTGTCCCTCTGCTGCGGCTCCGTTGGGTGATCCCACCACTGGTTGGCCCCACTCCTTGCCCTCCCCTCCCAGTCACTCCTCGCCTGGCCTGAGAAGGGAAGTAGTGGAAGCAGGTCGTGCTTCCCCCTAAGCGACTGAGGTATGAGTAGCACCAACAAGGGCAGAAGAAGCGTCCACAAGACCCAGCAAGAGATGAGGTGCCAGAGAATCAGAATGGGGGGGGGGGGGGGAGAAAAAAAAAGGAGGGGGGGGGGGGGGGGGGGGGGGGGGGGGGGAGAGAGAGAGAGAGAGAGAGAAAGAAGGAGGAGGAGGAGGGAGGTAGGGAAGGAAGGAAGGAAGGAAGGTGGGTGGGAGAAGAGAGAGAGAGAGCACAAGATCAAATTCTCAATGCAAAGGAGACTTTGAGGGTTGAACACCAAGAGGCACAGATTTCCTCCGCTTTCTGCATTCCCACCCTGCACTTAAGCGAACCAAACAGGCCGGGATCTCCCCACTAAGCAGCCCCGCCAAGCCCACTTGCAAACTCCGCCGAGTGTGGCTCCAAATGTTTCGCTCGCACGTCCCTCTTGGCTCCATCCCACCTGCCATGGCACCCACCTCCACCCGGATAGCTGAGCTGGGTAGCGTGGTGCCTGCCTTCCCTCCCAGAGCAGGTGGGGGTGAGTACCCACCCACCAGCCTCTGCCTGCTTCTTGCCGCTGCCGTCTGCCCCCCTTCTGCCCAAAAGGCACTGCACCACCTCGCCAGCTGTTGGAAAATAGAGTGGTGCCACAACCGGAGCCTTCTTGGGGCTGAGCGAAGAGACCTGAAAGCCGCAGGAGTCCCTTAGCAGCTCCTGCGTATAGAGGTCAGCCAACGCCATTGTGAGAAGGTACACGCCCTGCCTCTGCTGTCGCTGGCCAGAGGCAGGGCTACATGCCGCTGCCTCCCAGCCAGAGCAGCACATTTGTTTGCTTGCTGGCCACCTCTGAGGAAGGGGCTCCCCAGGCCCCCGCTGCGGCGGAGAGAGCGAGAGGGAGGGGTATGTGTCTCCCCAACAGGATCCAGGTTGGAGTTGCCTTATTTTGTGTGGATCTCCAACCCTTGGCTTTGCCTGCCTGCCAGCGTCCACTCCCCCTCCACAGCCCATGGTTGGATTCACATGACACGTGAAGCTGGGCAGGAAAGCACAGATAGATAGATAGATAGATAGATAGATAGATAGATAGATAGATAGATAGATAGATAGGTGATAGATAGATAGATGGATGGTTGGGGGGGGGGAGAGAGATACCCGTTTCCACATGAAAACACTGGGAGCTACAAAACCTGGGTAGGTGTGGCTGGGGGCAGGGATGAAATGCTCCCCGTTCGGACTGGATCGCCTGATCTGGTAGCGATGGAAGTGGGTGGTTCGGAGAACCGGTAGCAAAAATCCCTGCCCCCCCCCCCCACGCCCAGCTGAGCCGCACAAACATCAGAGGCTTCTTTTTTTACTTTTAAAAGCATTTTTTCTACAACCTGTTTGGCCAAACAAATGCTTTTAAAAGTAAAAAAAAAAAAGCCTCTGATAATCACATGGCTCAGCTGGGATCGTCAAAGGCTTTTAAAAGAAAAAAACCCTTTTTTTCTTTTAAATGTCTTTGACGATCCAAGCTGAGTTGCCTGATCGGCAGAGACTTTTTTTCTTTTCAATGCCTCTGACGATCAGGCAACTTAGCTTGGATCGTCTCTCTATAATACACATTATATAATCTCTTCCTCTCATCCTAATTTTCTACAGTAATCATGCTTATATACAATTTGTTCTCATGTACATCATTCCATCAATTATCCTTTTTCATATTTCCCATTGATGTAATTCGATAAAGGCCAGTGACACTCTAAAAATATTTTTTGCTCTTTTCCAAGTAGCTTTCTCACTTTACTTCCTTATGTTCATTTGCCACATATTCTATTGGGAAACTAATCTACCTTCATACAGAACTTGTACTTTTCTGCAATCATTGTACCTTTCACCAATTCTCCTAATATTATAAGTGACCAAATCAATAATGCTTTTAGGTTTTCTATTCATTCCTTTGCCATGTGTACATATGAATGAAGTCATGTTTTAACAACCAACATCCTTTTTTTCCAAGCAAATACTTATCAAAAAGTCACACTGCCACTTATTCTTGAATCTTCAAAAGGCACCATTATTTTTTCTGTACTCTCATCTTGTTCTTACATATATTATCTAACAAAATATTTTTCTCCTGGTTTGCAGTCATTTAGAACATTATACAGTTTTCCCTATTTTCATATCTGGTTCTTCGTTTATCACCATTCACTGGAGCACAACATGCTACGGACACCAGCTTGTGGATTCCTACTTAGAAATACACTCAAAACAAACCAGTTAAAAATTACACAGTTGAATTTTTTTGTTCTCCCAGAAACATGGCAATTCTTATTTTGTTTAAGATCTCTTCAGGTTAAACAAGGAAGTGCCAAAAGAATGGGGATCAGGACTAAAAATACCCTGTTCAAGTTATTTTTAAGGGTGACAATTTCCCTTCCTCAATATTACTCTATTTTTGTTCATGAAAGATACTTTGGATGTAATTCAAAGACTGAAAAGCTCTAGAAACTCAATTGTGAAAGGGAGGAAACCAAGCAAGAGCAAAAGGTAGGTAAAATGAGGACCCAGATTGTGGGGGCAATAAGCTGACTCTGTATAAATATACAAAAGTATGAAGGCTATTGCTTAACGCATTGTAAGCCGCCCTGCCCTGAGTCTCCGGAGAAGGGCGGCATAGAAATCAAATTTTTAAAAAAAGCAAGGAAAAGGGATAGAACTATTGTTATTTAACTCATCACCGACAAACTCCATCACTACCTATTCCAACTTAAAACAATTAATTTAAAACCAGCCACATGATGGGATACTCACATCACAATTAGCTCTTCCACCATTGCCACATCTCTGCTCTCTCAGTGTCTGTGAATGAGAGAAAAAAGGGATTATATTGGGTAGGTTGGTTTGAACTTACCTAAGACCTTTCCTACATAAGAAAACAAACCTAAAAGAATATTTGCTTCTCTTCTTTGCTACACTTCCAAAAAATGTTAAAAGCTTATGTTTCCATTTTATGAATTTAAGTTTTTCATGGTGCCTGAAGTCATGAAAAATGTGGCACATCATTAGCAATAAGAATGCAATGATTTTATACTTTATACAAGTGATTTGTTTCTATTATCTAGTGTGATGATTAATCACACTTAATGGCTAAGGACATATATTTAAATAGCAGCCATTAAAATGGAAAGTGGATTATTTCATGATCAAATAAAAGAATATAGGAGGAGGAGGAGGAGGAGGAGGAAAGCATTATCTAAGATAAGAATGCTTTCATTCATTCTTGTTACCTCCATGCTGGGCCCACATTTATAAAAAAAAATGCTCACCAAATGCTTGAATTCTGCGGAAAGGCTTCCATTGTTGGACTCCTCCATGTTCATCACCTTAGTATTTGTTCCCAAGATATTAAACTTCCGGGATCTTGATAAGCCAAAGATAGGTACATCTTTAGACTGTCTAAGCAATTATTAAAATAGCAACACCCTAAACAAGAACAAGCTAGCCCCTCTCAAGATGTTTTGGGAATCACATATCTGAGATCCATCAGTAACTTCCCAAAAGTAGTATTTAAAGTGTGATATCTTAAACTTACCCCCGGAGGGCAGCCACTTCACCAGAATCCCTGCAAGAAGGGAATAAATGTGCATCATAAAATCAGGAGAAAATGGATATACAGTAGAACCTCTGGTCATGACCACAATTCATTCCATAACTTTGGTTGCAAACTGATTTGGTCATGACCCGAACCTAATTTTAGAAATTTGGCGCTTACAAAAAAAAAAAATGGTGCAGAAGGGGAAACTGGCCACGGGAAAAAAATGTGAATTTTTTGGCTGGAACCCGATTTGGTTGTGGTCAGAAGCGTTTGTGACTAGAGGTTCTACTGTACTGATAATACTACATAAAAGTAAAAACAAAAGAAAGGCTGAAGTTTTCAATTTAATATAAAATGAACATTTGAACATACTTGTCAATGCAAACTTTGATTTTCAGCTGATAATTCAGCTCGGGAAACTTAACCAGTAACCTATAGAAGAGAAAATAAACATTAACTTCTGTAAACATGTCTCTCCCTACTCCTGCTCATCAGTAACCCACACAAACACACAATGAATCTGTAATTTATCTGATCCATACTAGGCTAAACTGATGATGGGGGGACCAGCAGCTGCTCACTGACATTAGCATAAACCCCAGTAGGAAAATGACACTTATCCTAACATAAGGCAAAATAGGATCCATTATACCAACCACTATTTATTTGACAGTTTCTTAATTGCAGTTTGCAAGTGTGGAGATAGGTAACAATGTAGTTCTCTTTTCTTTCATTATCTAAAACAATTTTAATAGTACTTACAGAATAACAGGAAGGGACCTTGTAGGTCTTCTAGTCCAACCCCCTGCTCAAACAGGAGGCCCTATACCATTTCTGACAAGTGGCTGTCCAGTCTCTTCTTGAAAGCCTCCAGTGATGAAGCACCCACAACTACTGAAGGCAACCTCTGTTCCATTGGTTGATTGTTCTCACTGTCAGAAAATTTCTCCTTATTTCTAGGTTGAACCTCTCCTTGAGTTTCAATGAGTTTCCAATCACTGTCTGGCCTTCAGGAGCTTTGGAAAACAGATTGTGCCTCTCCTCTCTGTGACAGCCCATCAAATATTGGAACACTGCTTTTATGTCACCCCTGGTCCTTCTCTTCACTTAGACTAGCCATGCCCAATTCTTGCAACTTGGAAAAGCCCACATAACCCCTCTTTGCCTTTTGCAAAATACATTTTGCAAATTCTAAAATAGTTTATGAAGGTTGCAGAATTCAGTTTTTCTGATGAAGGATTTAGGTTATTTTAAATAAGTATGCTTAATTTGGAATGTATATGACCTTGCTTTTAGCACCCTCCTTCCTATTTCAAATGTCTATGAGCAGAAAACTCACCGTACTTTTGTTGTAAATTGTACTCCAGTTTTGATAACAAGTGGGCGGTCTGGATGCATTGGCATACAGGGCTGCCGCTCTACCACAAAAGCACTGTTAAAAGCAAAGGGAAGATCAGTGGTGATTAGTGGAGGGAATTATGAGAAAAGAAGCATCAGTTCAAATCTACAAGTTCACTGAAAAGCTACAACAAGAATGCTTGACAATTACACTTGACTGTATTTTTAAGCAAAACAGTCAGACATATTTGGGATTCATACTGCTCCCAAAATTTTATGATATATTTCTCAAATGAAAAATGAAATGCATCATCAGTACCAGAAATATAGGTTTCAAGATAAAATGCACAGTGGACATTGTGCAATTTTTTGTGTGTTTTTTTAAAATACAAGAATAGTACAGAACAGAGTTATGAATAAATAACTGTAAAATATCTGTTCTCAGGGGTGTGCCTGGCTCTTTCTCTTCTAATTTTCCATGTTGGTCAAGACTGTCCTGTCTGAGCCCTCATTTGAAGTTAATTTTGGCTGAAGTTGTATTTGTTTATTTGGTTTTAATTTTTGGACTCTAATAAACTTCCACGAATGAGGTTTGTGCAATTTATTTACTAGACAAACTTGTGATTGATTGTTAAGTAGTCAGTTTCTATGTGCAGTATTTCAGCACTCTAACTGCAGAGAACTTGATCTTTTCCATATACCCAAGACAAACAGGCAGTACCTCTTCATGAGATTCCTGAATAATTCCACAATGCGCTCTTCCAGCAATGGCCGGTGTTGAACAATTGGGTCCCCCTTGTAGGAGACCTTCTGCTGCAGCTCCTCAAGTTTCTTAATCTGCTGACGTGTCTGAAGTTGTGACTCAGCCAAGGATGTTATCCTGGGTTGAAGGGTAGGAATGGAACAACGACAAGAGAAAACCTGCTATAACTTATGTCAACATCACAGTTGAGTAACTATACTTTCTACCTAAGGTGGCCACCATTACTATTTTCTCCTGGTTTCTAGATACATTTATACAATTCATACCATCACCCAGCTAAGCTAGGAATGGATATCCTGCAGTTCTAACATACCCATTAGTCAGGTAAAATGGGACTATAGTTTAAGAGCATCTGGATCATACAAGGAACCTGAGTGAGCAGAAATTCCTGATTTAAATCTACTAGCAATGTCGACTCTACAATAACTTTTAAGGTGGACAGACTGTCCTCCATATTTTCTATTCATGAATATTTTCTATGTATTTCAATGACCTTTTTATTTGGAAGGTGGATTAGAAAGATCCTACATTGACAATATATTCTCATTTTGTAACTTTACTGAAAGATAACTGGCAAGCAGCCAGAATCCATTCTTACCAGTTCTCCAGACGATCTAGGCAGATGTTGGGTGGTCCACCAATACATGCAATTTGCTGTCTCCTCTTCCAGTCAGCCAGTTCCTCATCCACTAATGTTTTCTGCACATATTCCATGGCAGATAAGAGCCCAGCCAGTTCACTCACAATCCCCTTTGAGAGAAAGGAACAGGAATGTTGACAATTCTTTTCTGGTCTTATTTATCATCTATATTATCATTCAATTACAGTAGTCCTTGCTTAATGCATGTTGTTCAGTGATACTTAGAAATTACAACACCACTGAATAGTCTTATGACTGGTCCTCAAAGTTCCAAACATTACAGTGCCTTGGTGGTCGGTGAACAATATTCAGGTCCACTCAGGTCCACCTGCATGTTCAACCACTTTTTGGCTGCCTTCCACCTGCTGTGTCCAACTACTGTCACTGTGCCACCTTCTTTCATGCTGGTGCCACCAGAGCATCTGTTGCACTTCATCCAGGGCCTCCCTGGCCAGGGACTTTTTTTGTATGAAAGAAGAACCTTGCTAGAAGGACTTCTTTTGTACTGGTATACAAGAGGGCCTTCTTTCATGTGTCTGCCTTTTAAAACTTTGCAGGAAAGCCACTTGTGATTTGGACAAGGCCTTATGAAATTTGGACAAGGGCAGGGGTAGCTAGCAGAAAGTGCCAGGACAGGTGCTCATCAGCAGGGGCAGGAAGAAGACAATAAAGGGCAGTAAGGGGCAACAAAGAAAGCAAGCTTTGGGTGACAAGGTTAACAGAGGTGGCCGAGTGAATGGCAGCCTAAAGAGCAGAGTTGGGGAAGAAATAGGTGGGTGGAGGAAAATGAAGAGAAGGCAGTCCCTTATCCTACCAAAGCTTGGAGCTGGGGGGGACCAAGTAGCTACTTGGATTGCGATCGGCTCCCAGCTAACAACCAATGGAATTTGGTTACTGACAGCAACTGTGACTGCCAGGATCGTGATTGCAAAGTAATGTGGTCATTACTTAGCAATGAAAATTCTGTGACATTGCTTAGCAATGGAAATTCCAATTCTGGATAAGTTACAGTGTTATCCAGAATTGGAATTTCCATTGCTAAGCAATGGATATCTGAATATTTTTTCAATTAAATATGAGTTATATCCAGACTTATACTCAGAACAGAAAGAAAAACTGGTTAGTCACAAATGATGTCCTTTGATTTCAATGAGTATAAGAATGACTACGTCCAGATTTATCATAATAATTATAAATGGTACCTCCTCCCATGTTTGAGCCACTTAGAATGAAATATTGGACAAATTTAATCATAGTAAACTAACATTCTTTAGAATTCTATTTTAATATTATGATAAAGTACATTTTTATGAATTTAATGTAAATATGATAACCAGGATCTCTGATTTGAAGAATCAGAAGTCAGGAACAAATTCTGATTTAGATTTCTAGCTTTATTAAGAGAGAAACAAACTATGGTTCACATAGTAGTAGACAAACCCACAAACAGAACTTCCTGATTAGTCTCTCATACTAGCACAACAGTTGAGCAGCATTTGCCACAAATAAACTTTTTCCTGAAATTGTTACATGGCTCTATTAGAGAAAGCTGTAGGCTTGCTTAAAAATTATTTATTGCAGGTTTAGACATTTGAAGGCTTGGAGATTACAACTGTCAGCCACACAATTGTCCAGATACTCTACAGGAGCTATTTTGTGTCGTCAATATGAGAGATTGCTTTTTGTGACTTTTAAGTGAGTGTTAATTGGAAAGGGGGATCACTGGGATACAGTTCCCTACTTTAATAAATAATAGGAATCACATACTGCACCTTTCCCAGCAAGGCATTCAGAGTTGTATACTTCAGTTTTCAGAAGTTCATAGCCAATACAGCTATTCCTAAAAAATTGAGTCTTTGAAGTGCATTCATTGGGGATACCAATAATGGTAGAGGCTGCATGTAGCCAAAATGATAGTCCACAAATTATTATAGTTGGACTCACTTGTATAGTTCGTTTAGATTTAGTATAATATATGAATCTAGCTGGTACCTAAAGAAGATCTCTCATTTAGCTTTCTGCAACCATCCATGGTGAACAAAGAGCAAGTTTTTTATCACAAACGCTGACATCTGCTGGACAACCTGCCCAATGTGCCTTGTAGGTAGGTGAGCCTCGGTGGTGCAACGGACTAAGTGCTGTTAAGTGCTAGCACTTAGTTGCCAGCTGCCTGCAATTAGTGCGAGTTCAAATCTCACCAGGCTCAAGGTTGACTCAGCCTTCCATCCTTTCGAGGTAGGTAAATTGAGGACCCGGATTGTGGAGGCAATAAGCCAGCTTTGTATAGAACAACACCGCTTAAGGGAGGCAGAAAGCTCTAATAAGCAGGTATATACATAAAAGTATGCAGGCTATTGCTATAATGTATTGTAAGCCGCCCTGAGTCTATGGAGAAGGGCGGCATATAAACTGGACTAATAAATAAATGGGACTAGTAAGATTTTTGTTTTTGAGGAAGTGAATAAAAGGTGTGGACGGCAAGAGAACTTTCTCACAATAGCCCTCACCCTTCTCATTTGATCCAGTGCGGTTAGCATTTGCTCTAACTGTTGCATCTTCTGGCGTGTCACTGACTGGTTGTTTCCATTGAGATCCTGCATATCTAAGAGGGGACACAAGAGAGGGGCAAACATTATTTAAGCTCAAATATCAGTTCAATTCCTTCTCTTGCATATCTGTGAGTCTCAGCTCATTTCTTCCTAGTAAACAAGCAGCTTGCTCCTATTTTAGGATTTCCTTACCACTTTTTGTCATTTTGTACATGGAAGTGAATTGTTCCCCTTTTCTCAACCTTGTTTTTTTTTTCATTAGTTTCCTTTTGATTTAGATCGTGACTGTTTTCAAATAAACACATTCTTTAGTCCAGCCCAGTTCTGAGTGGCATCAGTGGAGAAGAAAAAAATGAATGAAATGGCACATAGAGAATCTTGATTCAAAACCTGCCACTTTTGTACATGCATCTAAACCAGAGGTGTCAAACTCGATCCCACTGCAGGTTGTTTTAGGATTTTTGTTTGCCCTTAGGAGCTGGGGTGGGTGTGGCCTAGTCTTCATGGCCAACTGGGTGGGCATGGTCTCTGGGACAGCCTCATGGGACAACTCTGGGCCTATTGCAGACCAGATTCAGCCCCAGATTCAGACATGTCTGGTTTAAACCATTCAAAAGTGGTGGGTGGGGCTTGTTCTGCCATGCTCTGTTGCTCATCTTGCCAGTGTTAACCCCATTCCAGCAGATGCTGCTACTGGCACTATGTAGATATGATGGGAAAACACTCCCACCTTGAGGGCCATATTGGCTAGAGATGATGATTGGTTGTTACCCAACACTAACTTAAACACAACAGATAAGGAAACAATGGGCTACCTTTCATCTTTACATTATTTATAGTCACTTCCAATATGATGGGAATATGATCCCACTCTGAAGGCTTTCCCAAACCCATTAACAGAGGCAACCTTTTCATATATATATATCTATCTTTTTTAAATGTTTCAGGGATGATTTAAAAGTTTATCTTTCTGTAGTTTGCACTGATCCTTGTTGTTGTTGTTTTGAGCAATAGTTAGGACACTATACATAATTTATTCAAGTTGGAAATTTGAACCTATTCTTTCAAGCATAAACCTATTCTTTCAAGCATATACAAACTGCTGTATATCTAGAAACTGTTGATCATAAATCCCTAATAGAACTCCATGCACAAATCCTGCAGTGCCTCAATTTAGTGTGCTTTACTTGTATCAAATTAGAGGAAATTAGATGAAATCTATATCTTTTAACCAGGAAATTCACTGGTTGCATAAAATGTATTACATACCACCTTGACTCTTCAAAGTCTTATAATTAAAATCAAAATCATCCTGCAGGTTCTCCACCACTTTCATCTTCTGCTCCAGATCCTATAAAAGCCATGAAAATTGCACACGATCATCATATTGAAAGGAATAGAAATATTCAACCAAGAATTTTGAACTATTCTTGATCCAGACATTCTGAGTTCCCTACCTGGACACGCTTTCTAACATCTTGCAAATGTTGTTCCAGCATCTGCTGTTTCTCTGTCACTACAGCAGCTGTAGGGTGGTTTGCCTGTCCACCTTGCTATAGTAAAGTGGGAAGATACGGGGGGAAAAATAAGAATAATAGTTAATATCTTGCAAGTAATGGAGCTATTGTAATTGTGTGTTTGTGCTCGAAAATCCAATTTGGGACTGCTGCTGATGAAATGCTTGTGAAAACAACAGCCTGGGTTTTGTTTTTGTGTTAGTAGTGATATTATTTAAGACTTAGAAAAGGGAATAATTGGGCCAAACAATTTAAGAATCATTAAAAACAGCCACCTTATCCCATGCCTTAGGATAGGGTGGCTGTGGAGTTCCCATACATTTGGTTTTTACTCCTATCTTAACTATGATTTGTTCTACATATGTTCTTTCTTTCTTTCTTTCTTTCTTTCTTTCTTTCTTTCTTTCTTTC
>WNWU01013589.1:1722147-1755564 GCA_012654045.1 Ptyas mucosa | reverse complement strand
TTCTTTCTTTCTTTCTTTCTTTCTTTCTTTCTTTCTTTCTTTCTTTCTCTCTCCCCCCCTTCCTTCCTTTTTTTCTTTCTCTTTCCTCCTCCCTCCCTCCCTCCCTCCCTATTTCTTTCCCAGAATTATCAAGGAATTAGGTGTCCTTAAAACTGAATTAAATAGCCTTATGTAAACCAACAATGATAGCCGGAATAAATCAAAACAGCCTTTCCTCACCTGTGCTGCTGTTGCTGCTGTCTGTAGCAGTCGATTCTCCTCCCAGAGACAACGGGCCACAATGCGGGCAATCTCCATGGGTTTCTCCAGATACCTACTCTATAAAAGAAACAAGAGAACCAAATTAATGCCCAGGGATTGTTGCTACTGGATAAATATTTTGAGAGAGCCAGCATGTTATTAACTCCTAAGAACTGAATTGCTGAATCCTGACCAGTTTCCATTCAAAACTCTACCTTCATATATAACCTCTATCTTCTGACAAGGCTGTGCAAAGCATTCAAAAGATATGCTTTGCAAAGCATGTTGCTCAGAGTACCCTTATTCAAGAACACCTGTAATTATAGTAAGGCTTACAGCTGCTTCACAGGCTGTCTTGGTTCTCCAAGATATAAATGCATAGCCATTACATTTCGTAGCAGTCCCAACAAAAGTACAGTCTGTGTATACATGCATACAACTGGGGAAACACGTCAAGGCAGCTGCACCAAGCCTTCTGGATTGTGGCTGCTTTAATGCTTTAAGGAATATTGTATTGGTTTGTGAATTGCTCCTTACAAATCCTTTGCACAAGCCTACTTGCAAAAAGTTTCTGGGAAGGCCAGACAAATCTTGCACACTACTTGCCTTTTCCCCAATACCTGAATTTCACTGATATGTTCTCATTGCATATGCTCAATCAGCCTTCCCCAACCTGGTTGTGAAAGACTAGAAGGAAGAAGCTGAAGGAGAAACAGCCTCAGATCAGACAACTCTTTTATAGTGACAGTATACACTATACTGGCAATCATTCTTCCTATTGAGAAATTAACAACTCAGGCAGGAAAGAGATATAAGATTTGAACCTGAAGACTGAGATGACAGATAGACAGAACTTGAAGTTGTTCGTTTTCTACTCCAGTTATTATTTTTTCCCCTGGCATTTATAATAAAGGCAGCTTATCAAAAACCACTATCCTCCAATCTCTACCTGCTGTACCCTCTACCTGCTAGCCTTCAAGTTCAAGTAATGTTTTGAAGGATGCCTAGTATATTTCAGACATCTTGGAAGGCAATTCCCATTATCTCCAGTTATCATGCCCAATGCTCCTGAATACCGTTCTTCCTGAAAAATGTAAAGCTTGATTTAGACTTCTGCATTACTGCACATCAGGGAATGTATGCATCTGTTGTTGTTTGCATTTATATTTCTGGAAATTTTAATATTGGGGCTAGGGGATGCTCAAATAACAATGTCTTCTGTCTGCCTCCCAACAATCTGCCTCAAATAATCAGCATGCAGGATGTGTACCTCCACACAACATGTAGTTGAGATTAAGGAGGTGTGCGTGTTGGCTCGTCTGCAACCATCTGCAACCTACACTTACCATCAATCTCTTTGCACATATGGTAGGTATATGTTGATGCCTACAAGTCTAAATCAAGCTTAAGAAGAAATGCTGTTACTCTATGAATTGATTTTTCAGGATAAAACTTGAATTATCTCTACATTTAAGCATAAACACTGATGCAGAAATTTATTGGAGAAGGCTGACCTTGAAATGAGAAATGATGCAATATTTGGGTTCTGGGTTTAACTTCAATGATAGGTAAAAAGATGCAACTGAAAAGAAGAGTTGAGCTGGCTTCTGATTCAGAATAACATTATATAAGACCAGGTAATTTTTGTCCAGTAAGGAGAAGGTAAGATGTGATGGACCTCATTCAAACTACTATTCTCTTTTATATCACCTTCTCTCCTCCATCTTACGTCCACTTTAGTTATTCTCTTATCTACAGTATGCGGAGAATAAAAACTATCTTAAGAGTTACTAAAATAAATATTTGCATGGGAAGCTTCTCTACAGTTTCAGACTCCCTTATGTAGAGAATTTTATGAATAATAAGAAGCCACTGCAATGAATCTATATATTGAGAATGGGTAAAAATAAAATAGAGGCAATATTGGTGGGAAATAACCACAGCCAGATCTTAATTGCTTTTCAAAATGCCAACAAGGTTAGGGGCAACTACAAAATGTTGCATCAAAGAACAGTGCATATTATCACCTTGGGATATTTTGCTAACTATAGACTGGCCAGAATGATTTATGCTTTAATAACATCTTATCTAGATTATCATCATGTGTCTTAGATGGGACTTCCCTTAAAAATGTCCCAGCACTTTCTGCCAGTACAAAAATTCTTTAGCCTGCCGTAATGTGATGTACCTGATTAAAGTCATTTTATACTTAGTCTTGGTAATTTAAACTAGCTGCCTGTTTCAATATACTTCTGTTGACTTGAAAAATCTTGAACAATTCAATAGATACAATCGGTTAGAATGGTTCTTGAGGTATGTACTTGTCTACCTTCACTCGAGGATCTTAAACATGCTGCTGTGAAAAGTGTTGTCTTCCTGTTGTGGGCATCCTCTCTAAAGAACTTTCCACTTTGGGTATATCAGGTTTCTTCTATGGTTTGGTGTCAAAAGCTACTTAAGATGTTCACCTAGACTTTTAGATCCCCCAATGACTTTGCTTCTGACTCCATTAGAGGGTTCAATCTTATTAGTTTACTGGTCTGCTTTGGTGTTACTGATATAACTGTTCTTATTTTCTAGTTTAAAGTGAGATACTAATATAATAAATAATAATTTTTGTAAGGTTTCCCTGAGAGGCATAATTGAACTAGCAGGCTTGCAGCTAGAGATTCAAGGACACTAATAAAATACTTTTTATTGCAGATACTAGAAAAGCCCTTAATCATAAGAAAACAACTATATCAATCACATTGATGGCAATCATAAGACTCTTTCTTCCACTCTTATGTCAGAATGGACTGAAGGACTGAAATTACTATTCAAACAGAGCAATAATTAGCACCTATGTATTGTTATTGCTACCAGCAAATAACAATACCATGTATTGTTATCAGAGAATGGTAGAGGACAGGAAGACTTGGAGGAACATTGTCCATGGGGTTGCGATGGGTTAGACACGACTTTGCAACTAACAACAACAACATTGTTATTGCTATGGAACAATCTGGTCTCAGGCCCTTTGCTACTGACCTTTTTAACTCTTACTCTCACAATTATATAGCAATGATAATGATAGCAATAAATAATATAATATATTGAGGAAGGGAATCACTTTTTCTTTTGCATTTCAAGATATCAATGCTATGACTACAAGTCAGCACATTTCTTGCATTTCAGACTGTTAAATCTGTCATTTTACAGACAGGTATTCAGGAGTTCACATAATACACGAGTTCCCAAATCAAAATTTGTCAGTCATTTCTACCTGTAGGAACTGTTTGATCCGGCGTAGATTATGCTGATAGAGAACATTGGATTCTTGTAGGAAGCGACTGTACTGCTGGTCAATTTCACCCAGAAGATTGTGAAATACCAAAGTAGCATGGGACTCTTTGCTGGCAGCATAAGCCCTAAAGAGGATAGGAAAGGAAATCCAACTTACTACCACAGTTTATAAGATATCTTAGTCTAATTCTGTGAAAGTTCTTATCTATTAAAAGCAGGACCTATAACAATGAATGCCAAAAAAATTTCTCAAGTTTCTAAAATGCAAAAAAAGTTAATATGAATTTCCAGTGAATTTTGCAAGCATAATTCAGGGAATTTAAGAACATAACACCCACAAAGGAATTTCAATGTTCCAACTGTCTATAAAAGAAAAGAACTAGATGGCAATCTATGGAAAACTGTGGTGGGCAAAACAGTTATCCCTCATTTTGGGAAGTGAAGGTAGAAACTTGAAGATGCTGCTTTCTATGATGGGCTGGCCCAGTGAAATAGCCTCCTGTGGGAAGTTTGACAGATTCCAATTTTATTTGTCTCCCACAAACAAAGACAGACAGAGATTATCTTGTGGGTATTTGGACATGATTATCAGGTACAATGTTAGACTGAATACAGGATGTTGTTACCAGATATATATTGGATAGTATATGCGTGGTTGTTTTTGCCTTTTCATTTGTGATAGTGGCAGGACATGCATTTGATTAATAAACAAACAAGAAAGGTCAGCATGTCTGGAATGCATGAGATTTAATAAGGCTGATCTACAGTATTAGGCAATACAGGTAATCCTCGATTTACAACAGTTTATTTAGTGACCTTTTGAAGTTACAACATCACTGAAAAAAGTGACTTTAGACCATTTTTCACACTTACAACCGTTGCAGCTCATCATGAGATGATCATGAGCTCAAAATTTGGATGATTGGAAACTGGTTCATATTTATGACAGTATCAGTGGCCCAGGGTCATGTGATCCCCTTTTGGGACCTTCTGACGAGCAAAGTCAATGGGAAGCCAGATTCACTTAACAACTGTGTTACTAAATTAATAGCTGCAGTGATTCACTTAACAACTGTGTTACTAAATTAATAGTTGCAGTGATTCACTTGACAACTGTGGCAAGAAAAGTTGTAAAATGGGGAAAAATTCACTATCTCACCTAGCAATAGAACTGTTGGGCTTAATTGTGGTTGTAAGTCGAGGACTACCTGTAATCCATATACCAGATGTACCCCCAATTATATTCCTGACAGCTCTAACAATTTCAGCAAAAAAGAATATAAAAGAGAAAGAATCTCTCAAATTAATGTTGCATATCCCGAAAACTTCTGGGTCTAACAGCAGGGAGTTACATGATCCACAATTGCAAAGCTTCTAAATCATTGCTCAGGCAGAAGTCAGCACTTCTTGCCATAATTTCAAAGAGCAATCAATCAGTTCAGACTTTTGGCAAGAATGATCTGTTTCTTTTCCAGAAATAGAAAGGAGGAATAGGAGAACAAGAAAGGCACTGCATGTATAGATGGAGTAAGATTGATAAAGGAAATCAGGATCTGGCTTCCTGCTAGATTACCTTCAAAGATAACCAACTTTTGAAGAAAGATGTAAAGGAGAAGCAAGTTAGTTTGCTTAGTCTACAATTCTCATTGTCTCAATCTGCACTGATATGACAGTTTGGTCTAATGCTCAAGACACTAGGCTATAAAGTGGAACATTGTGAGTTCTAGTCCTACCTTAGCCATGAAAGCTAGCTGGGTGACCTTGGGCCAGTCACTCTCTCTCTCATCCAAACTGGAGAAAGTAGGAGGAATGTGTATTGAATATGAGGTATTTGTAAAAATAATGACAATACACACACACATACACACACACACACACACACACACACACACACAAATATATATGTATGTATATACATACATACATTCACACTGTATTTTTTGGAGTATAAGACACACCAGTGTATAAGACACAGCTTAGTTTTTGGGGAGGAAAATAGGGGGGGGCGGGGAATCTGCCTACCAGTATTCATCTGGCTAGTGTCCTTAGTCTGTTCAGCTTCAGCATATTAGTTTGCTGGTTTTTATCCCCTGCTTGGGGTTAAAAATAGCTTCTAAAACACAATGAGAAAAACAGGCAAACCACAGAGATCTCTTCGCTCTGCTAGCACTAGTTAGGGCTGAAAAAAAACTTCACAGCCGAGAGTCAGAGGGAGCAGGCAAAGCAGGAAAACGGAGATCACTTCACTCGCTAGCACCTCGTTAGGGCTGAAAAAAAGCTTCAAAAAAGCTACATTAGGAATATAAGTCACATCCAAATTTTCAGCCTCTTTTCGGGGGAAAAAAAGTGTCTTATACTCCGAAAAATACGGTATATCTTGTCTCTATTATATATATGTATGTGTGTATGTGGGTGGGTGGGTGTGTATACCCACTTCCTCATTGCTTCCCCAAAGATGCTTCCTCGCCTTATTTTTTTGAAGCAACAATATAAATCAATTGCACATCCGTATTTTACTTATTGATTTGAAGAGCTCTAGGACCGCAGCCCCCAACCTTTTGGGCACCAGAGACCAGTTCAGTTCTGTGGACAGAGGTTTCTTTACGGGCTGGAGGGGGTGTGGTTTTGTGTACTGCCTGCATTAAGTAGATGGGGCTTTGGTTATTTGCACAGCCAGTTTCTAGCAGTCCACAGACCAGGGCTTGGGGACCTCTGCTCTAAAACACAGATGTTTTTGCTCAAATGTAGCCTGGAAGCTAAAAAACAGAAATCCTCACCAATCCTGGCTCTCTATCCAAGGTGCAAGGAACTGCCGAAGTTCCATTGGAAAGCTGTCACTATAAAGTTGGTGGAGCTGCTCCAAGTATCTTGTGTCCAATTGCTGCAATTGGTTCCACTGTGCCATCTTGGCAACTGACTCTGGAAAGAAAAAAAACATATAGGGCATTTTAATGTGAGCTCTCTATTGATGAGTCAGGCTAAAGCTGTCCAAAAATATCCAATAATCAATCAATAACAACCATTCCTGATTCACAATCACAAGTAAAACCTAACAATGTAAATCTGTAATAAAAAGGAAAAGAAAGCTCAAGAAAGAAACATTCCTATTGACAATTTATGGGTTTTAAGTCATTTACAATTTATGGGTTAAAAGTCATTTAAAGTGATTTATATCCAATTATTTTGCTTCTGATTTTTAGTCATAATTATTGCTGATGAATGCTAGATAATGGAGAAAGCCAAAGAATTCCAAAAATACTAAACTATGTGCTTCATTGATTACAGAAAGGCTTTCAATTTGTCAATGCCAACATGTGGAATATGCTCAGAAAAATAGGAATCCTAGAATATCTTACTGTCCTCATGAGAAATGTATATACAGGTTAGGAAGCCAAAATACAGACAGAACATGGCAAAACATTGACACCAGATAACCAAACTAATGACAACAGGAAGAATCACTGGCCTTAGAATTGCCAATGAAGATACCAAAATGGTAGATAGTTTTGGTCATCTAGCATCAACCATCAACAATAATGGAATAAGCAGTTAAGAAATACACTGCCGGCTAGCGCTTGGTAGAGCAGCTATGAAAGTCTTGGAAAAAATATTCAAATGCCATGACGTCTTCACTGACAAAGATCAGAATCATGCAAGTCACGGTATCTACTGCAATATTCTTTGGAAATGAAAGTTGGACTTTGAAGAGAAAGAGTACTGACACTCTTGAACTTTGGTGTTGGAGAAGACTCCTGACCATATCATGGACACCAGAAATGGACAAATGGATCATTTAAAAATATCGACCCAGAGTTCTGATTAGAGGCACAAAATTAGGCTCAAAATTATCCTGCTTTGGATAGATTATGTGAAGATTTAGCTCTCTAAGGCTCTAATGGTAGGAAATGTGGAAGAAAGATGAGAATGATAAGCAGTGAGATGGATAGTCTCAGTTACAGTGGTGATAAGTGCACCATTGGAAAAGCTGAAAGTTTAGGTTACGGACAGATTGTCATGGAGAATATCTATATATCTAGGTGTGGACAGCGACTTGATGGCACACAATCAATCAATCAACCAACTAATCTAGTAATAAAATATTTATTCAATATTTCTAAACAATTACAGAATTAGTATTAGTGTTGACTCCTAGTTACTGCCTGGAAAGTCCCTGTTCTTTTCCTGATAAGATTTAAGAAGCGGTTTGCCACTGCCTGCTTCTGAAAAGAAGAAAACATATAGGGAATTTTAACATGAGCTCTCTACGAGAGTAATGTTACATAGCATCCAAAGTAAGTGTTAAACCAAAATCTGTTTTCTAGTAGCTAATCTTGGTCTAGAATACAAGAAGAATCCCAAATAACTTTAAATGGCACTTCAATCCTAGCTATTTTGATCCACAATTCATAGTATGCTAAATTCTGTTTTCCTTAATAGGTCACTAACCAAGGTGAATTCTACCTAAAGAAAAATCTTTAACAACAACAACAACAATAAAATAGAACCTACTTAGAACCATTATGCATTAAAACAAAAAGGTAATTCCTCTCCCATTTAGCATCTTTCAAATGTTTTCCCCTAATATGGCTATTTGTTTGTTTACATATCACAACAGCAGAGGAGACCTAGAAATTAACTGGGGAGTGGTCTGAGATTGCTGTTTCCTCTTTCTCTTTTATAGGTAGGGCTGAAATTTTCTTTAAAGCTTCTATTGATTATTTCAGTTCCCGTCAGAGCAGCTTTTTATCCTTAATTTTCTCTCCACTTTCGTCCTCTGTCTCATTATTTTTCTTGATGATTCCTTTGTAACTGCACCACCCACTCCTTCAATCTCCCAGTAAAATCCCATTCCACCTCTCCGTGTTTTCTCAAAAATCTGTCAGCTTTCACTATATTTACACATGCTCTTTGCCATTCTGCATTCTTTCCTGCTGGTTGCTCCACAAATTTCTATTCCTTCCCCTTTCTTCCTATTTATATTTTATTACTTGCACCACCACCCATATTCTTTATTTTATTTTCCTCCTCAATGTTTCCAACAGCTTCCTTGTCTTGCAGATGTTTGTTAAATAACGAAATATGGATAAACTATATTCACCTGTCTAGTCCAGATTCACTGGGATGTTGCAACCCATCAAGTACTCGTTTTAAATACTGACTGTTGTAAGGCCTTGCATGATGTCACCTGTTGTTTGTTCCTCCTCCCTATTATTAGTAATAATAGGAATGGCGCTGAATTGATACTGCAAATAACCATGGCAAAATTCTAAAAGATTCTCTTTCTGCTAATCCCTAATGGCTTTAATCTGTAATTGAGCACCGGTCATTAAGTCCTGGACCGTATTTTGGGGCCCTTCTAAGACACTGAGGTAGTTACTGGGATTGGAGGGATTAGGATGTCACTGATACATTTTTCCATTTAGTGCAGACTTCAGAATATGTAAATATAACCTACTCAAATCTCTTGGTCAAAAAACCTGTACTGGAAACTAAATTGATGTAGCCTCCAAATTCACTTAAGAGGATCAGGGCCCAGACCTGTAATGATCTATTTCAACTATCCTCCAAGTAAAAGAGTATGGGTGACTACTTGTTTCCACACTTCCTTTTGCTGGTTTTGAGTATTGTGCTGTTTGTGCTTGGATTTCTACTAGCACTATTCAAGCTGGGGGAAGTTGTTGCTTAATTCCCCAAAAGACTTATTTCAATCAAAGGGGAACTTTGGGATATCATCAAGGTGTGAGCCTGTTAAGTAAGCAATTTGGTAAGATTGTTACCTTATTTGTCTGCCACATTTCACATTTGACCCTCACTTTGCTACATTCATTGCAGGCTCTGTACATATTCCTAGCAGAAGTGGGAACAAAATCCTTTAACATTTCAATTTTTAATTTTGCCAGAATGCTTCTGCTGCCTCTTCTTTTCCTTTCCTGCACAATTCTTGAGTTAAGCCAAGGTCTTAAATCTACCATTTGGTTTAATTGCAATTTGTAATCAGCCTGCAAAACATGGTGATGATTTCTAAGTTGCTCCAAAGTTGATTGGTTGTTGTCTGACCTGTTTCAAAGAAAAGTTCTTTAACTGCAATTGTATGAGGACCTGAACTATATGGATCAAGCCAACCCACAATGCTACTGTCATCACTCCAAGTAAATCTTTCTATTCCTTTTCTCTTCTTAATTTATTCAGCTTCCAAAATTCTCTCTTAACATCTCTTCTGTATACATGGCTTTCATTTTCTCTTGCAAATCACCAATAGGCAATTCCAACCTCTGAACAAATTTCTCTATAACCTTGCAATGTACCAAACCAGGGGTGAAATGCTCCCGGTTTGGACCGGATCGCCCAATCCGGTAGCAGGTGGTTCGGAGAACTGGTAGCAAAAATCCCTGCCCCCCCCCCCCCCCACCCCGCCCCGCAGGGTGCACGATCACCAGAGCCTTTTTTTTTTACTTTTAAAAGCATTTTTTCTACAACCTCTTCTGATGAAAAAATGCTTTTAAAAGTTAAAAAAAAAGCCTCTGATGATCGCGCGGCTCAGCTGGGATAGTTAGAGGCTTTTCAAAGCATTTTTTCCTGCAACCTCTTGGCTGAAGAGATGGTAAAAAAAATGCTTTGAAAAGTCTCTGACGATCCCGGCTGAGTTGCCTGATCGGCAGAGAGGTATTTTTTTAAAAGCCTCTCTGACAATCCCAGCTGAGATTCCTGATCGGCAGAGGCTTTTCACAGCATTAGAAAAAATGATTTGAAAAGTTTTTTTAAAATAAAAGTTGGCCACGCCCACCCAGTCACATTACACCCTCCCCCCCCACCAAGCCACAGAACCAGTAGTAACAAATTTTACATTTCACCCCTGTACCAAACCCATTTCCCCCTCCCCACAATTCTCCAGTGGAGGTATATTACCTGGAAGACAGGTGATGGAGTAAGCATCCTTTTGCCGGGCATCTTCAGATTTCCAGAATTCATGATCTCCTGGTTCCTAGTCTGGTGTCTTAACCACTACAACAAACTGGCTCTCTTAATTTTTAGACAAAACTAGAATTGGGGGCAGGGGTGGGGGCAAGTTTCCATTTATGCAACTCTATATTATATCCAAATATACCACAATTTTACTTTCTGTTCTACTGAGAGCACATTACCATAGCTTCTAGTACCCCACTTACCAATATTTGTATAATAGTTAAAATAATTAACCCATCTCCAGAGTCATCACCTTATGTACAAATTGGTTCTCCATTCTCCAAGGTTTATCCCAGGGGTGAAATGCTCCCAGTTCGGACCTGATTGCTTGATCCGGTAGCGATGGAGGCGAGTGGTTCAGAGAACTGGTAGGAAAAATCCCTGTCCCCCCTCCTATTGCCCAGCTGAGCCACGCAATCATTAGAAGCTTTTTTTTTTAATTTTTAAAAGCATTTTTAAAACCTCGGCCGAAGAGGTTATAGAAAAAATGCTTTTAAAAGTAAAAACAAAGCCTCTGCCGATCAGGCAAGTCAGCTGCAATCGTCAGAGGCTTTAAAAGCATTTTTTAACAACCTCTTCAGCCGAAGAGGTTGTAGAAAAATGATTTTAAAAGTAAAAAAAAAAAGTTGGCCACGCCCACTCAGTCATATTAACTCCCCCACCAAGCCACGCCCACAGAACCGGTAGTAACAAAATTTACATTTCACCACTGGTTTATCCCCTTTCAAGGAATACTGTCTCCAGATATGCAGCTTCATCTATTATGTTGACAATTTTGGGTTTTCTTCATTTACAAAACAATGACACTCTGGAAAGTTTTGGATTGGATTTCAGAGATTTTAACCATGAAGCTAGTTCACAATATAACTCATTCAAGGAAGACACTTGTGGTAGAGCCTATAAGGTGAGGATGGCTAAAATTACTTTTTATAGCAGAGACAGTAAGAATGCTTTTGGGTTTGGTATCTATCCCCCGTCTTCCCAGGGATATTTCATTGTACTAGATAAATCTTAATCTAATCTGCTCATCTATGAAGGCTCATTTTGTACATATAGTCCTAGATTTACATATAGTTGTAAATCATTTAGTTACAACAGCACTGAAAAAACAATTTATAATTGAGCCTCACATTTACGACTCATAGTCACATGATCAAAATTTTGGTGCTTGGCAACTAGGATTGCTATTTGCCTCCTTCCCAGCTGGTTTCCAAAAAGCAAAGTGCAATAATCTAATAATCTCTTAGATCATGGTTTTATACTCTCAGTAATGAGTTTCCTTCCCTGAAGGCAAGTGGAATTTTTGCAAATATTCTGCCTTTCTCTATGAAAAGAAGCAAGCTAAGACAGTGTAAAGGAAATCCTGTTTCCCCCCCCCAAAATAAGAAACAATTAAGAGGAACAGGATAAGGAAGAACTTGGATTTGTGGCTACAATGAATAATCGCAAAATCTTCAAAAGCAGAACTTATGTAAATAAATGTATGACTGTGAGGTAAATCCATTTTCTAACAGACATTTAGCAAAACTAGATGACAGAAATTCAGTTTTGTTAAATGATTCTTGAAAAATTCCAAATCTCTGATTGGTGTACCTAATGTGCTAAGCAAACTCTTCCCCACAGCTGAAGTTTCTGTGAAAGTGTAACACTGTCTGCCTGGTGACTCAGGAAGTTTTGTTTATACTTTAGGAGAAATAACATGCTTGGAAACTCATGGCAATTTGCCCAGTTACATTTATAGTTAATTAAAGCAAAGTCTCTTTAACTGATTTAAAATTCTTCTTTCCAAATTTTTCTCCACCTGGACTAAACAACAATTTATGAGAAAAGCTGTCAAAATTCTTGCCTGTGATCTCTTGATTATTTCTTTCTTTCATTTGACTCTTTCGTTTCTTTCCAGCTTCCAGACAATTTCTCACTATGATACTGCTTTATCCATTCCCCAAACATTAAGATTCGCCGACTCCCATTCCCAAAATTCCCTAGCTAGTACTGACTGGGGAGCTGGAGTCTACACAGGTTAAAGTTGTCGATATTCAGAAACACTGGTGTAGACTCTGGAAAAAAACGCTTTGAAAAGTACAAACAATAGTTTGGTTTGCTTGGCCAACCACTGAAGTTTGCAGAAGAATGCTCACTCACTTCTACAAACATAATTTAACAAAATATTTGGAAGTTCTGCGTTTTCTTAAATGAGAACTGCATATGCTCAAAAACCATGGAATGTTTTCTGCCTTTGGAAAAATAAGCAGAATCGCTGGTTTGTGGGGGATGGAAGCAGAAATACAGCTTCTTGGACCTGATTCAGTTCCTGAAAAAGAGCTTGGTTTTTGAAGGATGATGATCTGTAACTCTTAATACTTCTCAAGTATGCATTTATCTTGTTTTTCTCTCTGCATCTCAACTTTCTAGTAACTTATTTATATAATTGTTACATTAAAGGTGGCTGAAAGGGAGTAGTTTCCTGAGGCTGACTTCATCTCAGAAATGAGATTTGGACTGAGTATTTCTCAGACATACAGCTCATATGTTTTGGTAGTATCTTATCTGCTCAATTAGGATGAAATGATCCAAGCAACTGGGAAACCATAAGATCAGCTAAATTTGAAAAAAATGTATGTTGCTTTCTTAAACCGTGAATACGTTTCTAAATACTAACACTTCAATCTGCAACGATTTGTCTCTTCTAAATTTTCCTAATATGAATTTATTTCCTCCCCCTCAGAGCAATCTAGTCAGCAGGCATTTTGGATTATTTTCTGACATCTCATTTCTTATTAACTTCAGTTAAAGCAAGATATTGACAATACTGTTTCTACTTCAGATTATGTTCCTGTAAAGCTCATAGTTCTTTTCTGTCAATAATTTAAAAGTTTATTACATATGGTCTCTAGACATCCCTTTGTTCAGGGGTGTCAAACTCAAGGCCCGGGAGCCGGATCCAGCCTATCGAGTGCTTAGATCTGGCCCATAGGGATGCTCTGGAAACAGCGAAGAACTGGCCTGTGGTGTGTCTGCCAGTGAAAATGGAGCTCAGGAGAGTCACACACGGCCCTCCCAAGTTCTGTTTTCCCTGGCAGAGGGTTACAGCCAAAAACGGAGCTCAGGAGCCCATTGTCGCTGCAGCGCACTCGGGCCACCACAGGGCCCCCCAACACAAATGATGTCGAGCTCGCCACGTCACCTTGGCCACACCCATCCTGACCCCTCAAGGTCAAACACAAGCCTGATATGGCCCTCAATGAAATCAAGTTTGACACTCCTGCCTTTGTTGAATAACAAATATTTTTAAGTAATTGGAACAGGAGATGAGACACTTTTTAATTAATAAGTACTGGATTTCATCATGGACATGAGGCACTGGCTCTTACACAAATTAAGCAATGTAGCCTCTGTTTAGAATATATTTGAGAAAGTCCAAATGTTCTAGATCCGTGATGGCGAAACTGTGGCATGCAGAACCCTCTTTGTAGCCATACGAGCTGTTGCCCCTACTCAGCTCCACTGCGCATGCATGGGTGCCTCCTGCCAGCCAGCTGGTATGTGGGTCTTTGGCATGCATGAGGAGGATGCATGCGGGAGACATATGTGCATGCACAGGTCGCACACACATGCATGGGGGTGCCTACGGGGGTGGTGGTGTCATGCGTGCATTGCATTATGGGTGTGTGCGTGCACTTTTGGCACTCAGCACCAAAAAGGTTAGCCATCACTGTTCTAGAGCTATTAAAATATCAGCCCTTCAAGGTGGATTTAATCAGTGGGGATAAACCGATGCCATGTAAGTCAGTACTACTTTCATTGTAATAGCTATAGTAGCAGAATCTTGTTAAGTCTAAATGCATTTGCTCCTTCTTCCCTTTATCATCCTGTTGGTCTGAGATGTTTACTTTCTTAAATTGGCTTGAGGGTATCTTTTATCTGATTGTTGCCTTGATAGTGGCTCTTCCTCCTGTGCTCTAAGGCCATTCCCTCTTCCCTCTATAGAAAACAGCTTTTAAAAAAATGTGTCTATTTTTTACCAACAGATAACTCAACTGATGACACTTGACAATTGTCACTTGACCACTCCTAATCATTTTAAGAAATGTTGACTACAAATTAATTGTATACATTAAGGGAGGTCTCTTGCTTGATGGCTTCCCAGCTGACTACCACATAGCGTTTTTAATTGCCTATTTTAGTGAAATATATTTTGGAATCTTTTCAAATATATTCCTATCTCCCAAGTTTCAACTATTCAATATTCACAATATTGTTTTTCCTAAGGATCTATTTCACTGGTTATTGTACGTGCTAAAATTACAAGACTCTTTGGTTTTCAGATCACAGCTAGTTATGGTATTCTAATAAATATTCAATAAGAGCCTGGTGGTGCAGCAGACTAAAGCAGTTATTAACATTCATTAACATTCAGCTGCCTGCAATTACTGCAAGTTCAAATCTCACCAGGCTCGAGGTTGACTCAGCCTTCCATCCTTTCTAAGGTAGGTAAAATGACGACCCAGATTGTGGGGGCAATAAGTTGACTTTGTATAAATATACAAAAGTATGAAGGCTATTGCTTAATGCACTGTAAGCTGCCCTGAGTCTCCAGAGAAGGGCGGCATATAAATCAAATTTTTTTTTTTAATTTTAAAAATTTTTAAAAATGAAGCAACTCAGCTCAGGTTGTTGATTAATGTAACTGCTTTAACCTAAAATTGACAGAATCTAGCAGCTATTTCTGAATCTGAAAAAGCTTTTGATATGGTTTCGTGGTGGTTTTTGAAATAGCTTTTGACTCATTTTGGGTTTCCCCTGAGTTTTATATTGTGGGTCATTTTTTTATTACTATATCACTAAATTTGATAATGTGTAAAGTAGATTGTGCTTTAGAAATTAATCATACATTTCAATTCTGAATCTTATTTCATTAAAGTAGAAGTTTAGTGCCATAATTAATAATAGAAATTGGAGAAAATCAAATGTGATGTCACTATGCAAACCTTTAGGGACTTGTTATTTGGACAGCGATTTGCTGTGATATTCCAAAAAAGACCTCTACCTAAATTTGTTACCAGACCTACAGTGTTGAAAAGTATAGTTAAACAACAACTTTATATTTTTATTTAAAAGAAAAATCTAAAATTATGGCCTTTATTTGCAACAATAATTTGTCTTTTTAAAAAAAACTTTAAAAAAACCCACTCTGATAAATGCAGTCTGTGTGTGATTGTGGCCTTTTGCTCTTTAAAAAAAGAACCTGGGGATTATTGCCAAAAATACACTAAATACATATATAAGACCTTTCAGTTGCTATTAAAAACACATCATAGTGCTATCAATTATTGGCTTTTGAAACTAGGTTCATGCCACAAATTATTTTTAAAGGTGCTACATATATAAAAAAGTTATACAAAGATATGTAGGTTGCTATAGGACAACACCCAAAAGCATAGCTGGGAAATCCCTGGTTCAAGTTTCATCTTCACCAAATGACCCTAGACTCAGACTCCCACTTACAAAATGATGATTATAAAAATAATGGTTTACTACATAAAACATTCACAGAGATATTAGAGAAGTAAGTAGTATGAATTATTCTGAATTCTAGATACAAGCAAAATGAACATTATTGGATTGGATTATTCCAATATTGGATGGATTATTGATAACTGGACATTGGAAAAAGTATTTTTAAATAAATCTATTTTTATTGTATTTCTATTCTGCCAAGCAACCTGTTCTCTAATGGTTGTATTTGTAATTTCTATGCAAACATGCATGTGGTTCAATTGTACAGCTAGCTCAATTATACACATACCAAATGTATGCATCTTCTCCAATAAACTCATATCTTCATGTAAATATATCTATCCAAATCCTAAAATAATTCAGAAGTTCTTATCTGAGTAAAACAAGGACCATTTCAGTTACAAAATACCCCCAAGAAAATTATACAGAATTTTTCTTCAGGTTATTTTATAAATGAACTTGTCTGTTTTACCCAGATAATAACTTCTGAATTATTTTATGATTTAGATAGATATATTAACATAGAGATATGAATTTATTGGAGAAGATCCATTTAGAAAGTAGAAAGATTTTTCAAACAGTGCTTTTATTATTATGATGTAATAACAGAAATTTATTTCAATATGTGGAAACCTTAAAAAACTGAAATTTCCTTACTTGTTCTTCATTCTATTATTTACTCCACTCCACTGAAAATTTAGAAGTTAAACAAAGGCAATCATTAAACTGCATTTACTTTTCAATGCCACTATTAGATTCTCACAAATATATTTGATCAATTATAGAACAATGAAAGAGTTGGATGGCAAAATTATATTTTAATAATATAGCATAATAAAAATCTATTTAAAGGAATATGTAAAATTCTAATGACATACCATGTAACAGTAACATTTATTGTAGCTATGTTCCCTCACAAAATGAAAGATTGAAAGCCCCTTACAAAGAGATAATACTCCCATAAGAAAAACAAAAAAATAATAATCTTGAGGCACCTCAATCGCTAAGTTCTGTGCGCTGCATCCAAGTGAAGCATGGAAGAGATTTTCACCTCAGCTGTTATTCTCCACAAAAGCCCATCCTCATGCATTCCCCTTGAAAAGCAGGAAAGGGTTTTACAGTAAATGCAGGAGGTAGAGCTTTCTGGGAAGTGTTTGGAAGACAAGGAAATAGCTCCTTTCAGATTTGTTCCATGCATACTGTATGTCATTTGAAAATGAAGTATAAAGCCAAGAACCACAGCCAAATATAATCAGCTGCCAAGAGTCTGTATAAAGTTGCCATAGGATATTGGGGGTTGGGGGGGGCTGTCTCAGGTACACACAACTTTGTAAAATACATAAAGGCCCATTTCAAACAGAGAGAAGGATGGATTGGAGAAGGAGAAAGAGAAAGCAAGAAAGGGGAAAAGGGAAGGAATGAAAAGCAGAGTCTGTCTGCTTGCCTGAATTTTCTTTAACACTTTACTTTTCAAAATAAAAGCATCAGGAAATGATTTTAGTTCCCCATAACAAAGAATGTGAGTAGAAACAGTTTGTATGTGTGAGAGAGAGTGGGGGGGAGGGGGGGAGAAAGAGAGAGAGAGACCTGATTGCTCCAAAAGCAAAAATATTAGAAAACATTAGCGGAAATAATAGCAGAAAAAAGTGAAGAGACACGTAGAGGCATTAGAGAGGTAGGAGTTTAAAGTAATAGGTGAACAGTGAGAAGTCTTAAAATGTGTCATAAGCGAGAATGCAGTCATGCTGAGATATGGAAGGTTACCACTCACGAATGGGCTTTTTTCACTAAAAGCATTTCAGTTGTACAGCACGTTTCCCACTAGGCCTCTCCTTTGTTATCTTTCCTGGGCTAGGCAAATACTTTTTATTCTTGCAGGACCTTTATTTTATTTTATTTTTATTTTTTTTATTTTTATTCTTATTTATATGCCCCCCTTCTCCGGAGACTCAGGGCGGCTTACAATGCGTTAAGCAATAGCCTTCATACTTTTGTATATTTTATACAAAGTCAGCTTATTGCCCCCACAAACCGGGTCCTCATTTTACCCACCTTAGAAAGGATGGAAGGCTGAGTCAACCTTGAGCCTGGTGAGATTTGAATTTACAGTAATTGCAGGCAGCTGGATGTTAAATGCTGCCTTGTAGGAGGCATTAGCCTCCTACACCACTCAGGCTCCTTTAACCTGTTCATCCTACCTCACACTTTTTAAATGGGTTGATTCTCTATGAAAATAAGCAATTATGCATAATGAACAGAATTGTCAGCAAAACAGGGATTGTATATGAAAAGCATTTTTACCTTAATTTGTCTAATCTTGTTCAAAATGGGGTGCTTCAACAATTTCAGACTTATTTAAAATTCAAAATAAGTAGTTTCCAATTAGTAATTTTGGGTTCAAAATAGCTTTCAAAATTATCAAAAAGCAAATGCAAAATCACTGCTTCAAACTCAAAATTCTATACTGTTCAAATTTGAAATCTCTTGTTCACCATACTCTAAGCATTTGCAGAAAGTTAAGTTTATTTTATTGTCATTGCACCTCGTACAACAAAATTAAATGCCATCTTCAGTGTACATTATAACTATAAAAATAAAGCACAAACACACATCCTTCACATTCTATACAACTGAATTGAAAACCCAATATTGCATTAGTACTGCACTATACAGTAGAATTCAATATATTTATTGCCCTGGGATAGAAGCTGTTTTTAGCCTATTTGTCCTTGCTTTTATTGTCCTGTACCGTCTGCCAGATGGTAATAGTTCAAAAAAAGGGTGCCCAGGATGAGATGGCTCTTTAAGATGTTTTGAACTTTCTTAAAGCAGCGGGAGCTATAAAGCTCCTCCAAAGAGGGGAGAGGGCAACCAATGATCCTCTGGCCAATGACGTTAATCTCTGGAGTGCTGTCTTATCTGCCACTGTGCAATTGGGAAACCATTCACAGATGCAGTAAGTTAAAATACTCTCTATGGTGCAGCGAAGTCACTAGTTTTTCATTCAGTTGTTATTTCCTGAGAAATCTCAGGTAGTCTGCTGGGCCCTTTTGACCAGTGCTGTAATGTGAGTGCCCCAGGTCAGGTCCTCTTTTATGATGACACTCAGAAACTTAAAACTGGCCACTTGCTCCACTCTGTTTCCATTGATAAGCAAGGACTGGATGTCTGATCTATTCCTTCTAAAGTCACTATAAGCTCCTTGGTCTTATAGGTGTTAAGGACCAAGTTATTGTCTCCACACCATACCACACCAGAAAAGAGGTAAAATGGAGGATGGGCCCCATGAAAAAAATTATCAACCAACAAACTGAAACAGAATGATAAAATGGAACAAAATAACAAGTGTTGTGCTTTTAAGCAAAGCAAAGGTGTGAATTTTGTTCTTTATCACAACTACACAACTTTTGGCCTACAGGTACACATGCTATCATTTATTTATTTCCACAAATACAATTACTGCATTCTCTCTGTGAGCGCTTTCCCAAAAGATTCTCCAATTAAACCGCTGTAACAGACTCATTTCTGCTTTGATTCTTCTGGTATTTGTATTCTTTTCAATGTTTTGTACACACACACACACATGCCCTGAAAGAATTCATTTGAATTGTTTTCAGCAATGACTGAAAAAAGAGCACTTGATAGCAGAAACATATGAAAAAAAGAAAAAAATGTAATACCTAGAGAAAATGTAATACCTAGAGAAATGGTCTTTTGCAAGGCTTTAAAAACTGGATTATATACCGAGACCTGGAGTTTAGAATGAGTTAGCATCAGTAGTGGGATTCAGCCAGTTCACACCACTTTGGGAGAACCGGTTGTTAACTTTCTGAGCAGTTTGGCAAACTGGTTGTTGGAAGAAATCATTAGGGCAGAGAACCGGTTGTTAAATTACTTGAATCCCACCACTGGTTAGGATCCCCTTTTGGCTTTACTATTAATTACATTGGCTGTATGTTTTTATTTTCTGGAGTTTTTTACTGTTTCATTGCTTTCAATAATTTTATAGTTTTAGAATTGTAAGCCACTTGGTTGAATTGGGCAGTTATAGAAGTTGAATAAATAAACAAACAAACAAATAACTAATACATATTTCTCTTCTTATTCCTGGAAATCTTTTCTGTATGTGTTGTCAAGCAGGTTTCATTTCAGCTCTTCTTGGAAAACATTTTTAAATTTTTTTTTGCAAAATGTAATACAGAGTAGGTAGAAACCAAAATAGCCATGTTCCCCAACAAAGCAAATCTTGTCAAAGCTACAGCAAAGAAATGGAAACAGAAACTTCTGCCTTTCCTCTTTATTCTTTCTTCAGCAAAAATGACACCTGCTTGAGCTTTGGAAGACTACTACATCTACAAAGCCCTGAGCTTTGGAAGACTACTACATCTCAATCTCATCTATGAGAAAATCTGAACTCCAAACAAAAAGGAAACAACAAAGGGGTAATTTTAAAAATCTTTAAGATAGAGGCTGCTGCAAATGTGTCCAGTAGACCTGTATGGAGAGGCTGAAAAACAGAATGGCAAAACTAGACACCTATTAATCAATCTTTTCCAACCTAGTTGCTCCTGTCTCCAACCTTGTAGTTCTTGCTCTTTTTCAGGCAGAAGTGTAAGTTCACCTGAATCTCTTTTATTGTTAAAATACGGTAATGTCCTATTTTCTTTAATGAATCTAAATTCACGCAGGGTCTTTCTGATAAAATTTTAATACAAAACTTGGTTATTTGGTAACAAAAAAACAACCAGCCAATTACAGTGTCACAAGAACAACATTACAAAACAGCAACAAAATGATAAATTTTACAACATCAGAAATACATTAACAGAAAACCAGCTGCCAGAAACTATTCTGGAAAGTCACCTGGCACTTAAAGAAGTGGTGTTAGGGAGGGCTTCTGAAGAAGAAAGGTCTATAAAAATGACCTGCTTTTAAAAAAGGCCCTCCTCTTGGAAGATTCTGGCAAAACTTTATTCAACAAGGACACTTAAAACAGGACTTCAGATATCAAGCAAAATGCACAGGAGATATATGGTCAAATCCCAAGCACTTATGAACTTTTGGATTTTAAATGGCGTTGCCTGAACTTTGCATCAACATTTTCACTGATCAATTCACACATCATACCTATCCCTAATTCAGTTTGGTTAGCCTGGCCAACAATGGTTTGTTGAATCAACCGATCAAAATTTCTTAAAATGAATGAAAGGGTTTGCAAAATAATAAATTATCCATTCATCAGGGAGGCTGGTTACTGTACATCATGATCTGGGTGAGAAAAATCTGTCACATTTAATTGGATTTTTTGATTCCATTCCTCTCAATGCAAAATGCCAATGGAATGCCTCTTTCTAAGTTTGATCTAGTGGTTGAGGCACCAGCTAGAAACTGGGAGATCATGAATCTGCCTTAGCCAGCTGGATGATCTTGGGCCAGTCATTCTGTTTCAGCCCAGCCCACCTCACAGGGTTGTTTTTGAGAGGAAAATAGGAAGATGAAGGTGCTCATTATGCATTATTTATTATGATTTTGGTGCTGACAGAGGTGCTTCTGTCCCAATTAAATTTTAATTATTATTATTGGCTTTCTCCATAATTGAGGCAACTAGTTCTGTCAGAGAACAGCAATGTGGCACTTTTGACAGGATGAAATGCTATTTTCAGGATGGTGCTTACCTTCATATATTTTCTTCCTTCAGTGTTATTGCTTCATTTATATGCAGGCAGACATAGGAATATTAAATAGACAAGCATCCCGATGAGGCCTCATGGGAATTATTTCTAATTAAATGTACAATGTATTTTTACTTTATTTGGACAATAGCCAAAATCTGTCACCATAAGCACTTTCTGAATTTTTTCTATCATTTTGATTTTGTTTCTACATATTTATCCCCACACCATTTACCATTCTGCCATTTCCTATAGACATCTCCCTTCTCAATATTAGTCGGCTGCATATATAAGCTTTTTTTAAAAAACCGCACACACAAACCCACAGAAAGCAGTGCATCATTACAGATACCAAAAATATAATTTTAAATCAGCTGTTGCATGTGTCATCAAGTAGCTCTACAGAATGATCCAATAGCTAGGAATTGTTTTAGGAAAGGTATGTTGGATCTGTCAAAAGAAAACAGTAGTACAGGTACAAAAGGGAGCACAAGAGTAGAATCTGGCCTATAAAAATCTAATACCTGTATTTTGCAAATGCCAAGGGAAATTTATGGAAATACTGGCATATACATAAGTAAAAATCAAAGCTAATGGCCTTCCTTCTTGCTAAGATTGTGATATTAAGGACCTAGAAGCACAAGATCTGACCACACTTTTGGATGTGGAGTGGAAAAATATACAGGGGGTCTCAAAGTAGTCCAGTCAGCGGATATAAAGCAAAGTAGTTTGCAAATGTTTGGACTATATTCCTAGAGCTGAGTGTCTTTGAGGTACAACTTAAGAGTGTATCAGAAGGCATATCAATATTGTGAATCTGATATGTAAGTGAATGAATGTTTTATACCTATACACACAAATACATTTGATTTCCCTTTCTATTCATCTTTCTTTCTTTTTAGATTTTATTTTTTCTAAATTATATACATATAAATTGCATGCTGGTTGAGAACTCCTGGGACTCTTGAGTAGATTATGTCAGCATACAGTTTTACTTAACTAAATACTTGTTTGTGAATTTAGGAGGGGGTGGAATGTAAATGAAGGCTCAGGGAAGGAAAACACAGATTGATTTTGCATGGATAAAATAATGTAGTACAATATAAAATTATTCCTTCCCATCAGTTTTTAGTACAGGTACAAAAGACAGACCCAGTTCAATCAAAGTCATCCAAGAAACCTCTGAATATGACATAAGGGTAATGGCTTTCACTCTCTCACATTACTAATAATATTAACCATACTCACCAGTTAATATTGAAGATACACTATTTGCAAATTAGGAAATAATCACCACAAAAAGTAGCCATTTAATAACCCATATCCATAATTTATTTAGTCCACTTTTAAACCACTGAAATTGCTTTGCCATCTTCATATATGGGAGAATTTAGTTCCATCTATTATGCTTTCTGGAAAAAGTACAGATAGTCTTTGACTTATGCCCACAATTGAGCCCCAAATTTTACTTGCTAAGTGAGACATTTGTTAAGTGAGTTTTGCTCCATTTTACGATCTTTCTTGCCACAGTTGTTAAGTAAATCACTGGGATTCTTAAATTAGTAACATGGATTTTAAGTCAATCTGGCTTCCCCATTGACTCTGCCTGTCAGAAGATCACAAAAGGTAATCACATGGCCCTTGGACACTGCAACCATCATAAATATGAGTCAGTTACCAAATGTCTGAATGTGACCATGGGGATGCTGCAATGCACTGAAGGGTGAAAACTGGTCATATAAGTCACTTTTTCACTGCTGTTGTAATTTTTAACAGTCATTAAATAAACTGTTGTAAATTGTATTTTCCTTTCATTCTTGAAACATCAGCATTTAGTTTCAATATATGATTTTAAATTATGACATTGTGGAAGAGAAGAAAACCTTCTCCCCATCTCCCCTTATATCTCTGTTTTATAATAAACAACTCCAAGCTATAATTTTTCTTTGTAGGGTAATCTATGAACAAAAAAAGCTGCAGTTTTATCAGGGCATCTTTTTCCTAATGGTTCTTAGCACAGAATTTGCCTCTTTTACAGCAGGTGACCTGTCCACTTTAAGCTTCCTTTCCAAGGTCAGTCACTGCCAGCTCAAATCTCATTAACCTTTACAGTGCGTGTGCCAATATAAGAGCCTGGTAGTACAGTGGACTAAGTGCTGTTAAAGTAGCACTTAAGTTGCCAGCTGCCTGCAATTACTGCAAGTTCAAATCCCACCAGGCTCAAGGTTGACTTAGCCTTCCATCCTTTCTAAGGTAGGTAAAATGAGAACCCAGATTGTGGGGGCAATAAGCTGACTTTGTATAAATATACAAAAGTATGAAGGCTATTGCTTAACGCATTATAAGCTGCCCTGAGTCTCCAGAGAAGGGCGGCATATAAATCAAATTAAAAAAAAAAGCTTCACTTTGTTCTTGTTGACACTGAATGCCATTTGTTATTTTAAAGGAGTAGTATCTAACAAATTTTTCCTGTCTGATCTTGGAGGACATGTTTCCTTAAATTCCATACAGTTGGTTGTCAACTTGCAACCATTAGTTTAGCCACCACTCAAAGTTACAAAAGCACTGGAAAAAGTGACTCACAATTGGTCCTCGCAGTTACGACCATAACAGCATCCCCATGGTCACATGATTAAAATCCAGGTGCTTTGCAACCAGCATACATTTGCAATGGGGAAAGGCATATTCACTTAAGGACTGTGTGTTTCACTTAATTGCATTGATTTGCTTAACAAATATGGCAGAAAAAGTTGTAAAATCAGGTGTGACTCATTTAATTCTAGTCCTAATTGTGGTCATAAATTGAGGACTACCTGTACTCTAGGGACAGTCTCTTGGACAATAGGATCACAGCCATAGAGATTTAAATTCCACAAAGGAAAAATAATCCTATCACACAGGTGTCTCTTAAAAAGAGAAAAGTGGGACAAACCCAGGCAAGAATCAGCACAATGTCTCCCTAGGAGCAATAAAAATGATCCTCTGTCATGTCCCAACCAAAAATTCATTAAAAACTGATGGGATATTCAAGCAAGTGCATGTTTTACAAGCAACTGTCCTACAAGTAGGTTGACTGTCATATAGAAATTATTTTCAAATGATGCTTTGATATGCGATACTTTTCAAACTGATGAGTACAGAAACTGAAAGGCAGAATCACGTTTTGAACACAATTAAACTATCTCATTGTCCAGCAGAACTATATTATAGATAGACAGCCAGATTAACCTTTAATTGAATTTGGTGATTTCATATAATTCAGCCAATCAGTATTTTGCACTAGAGATATTTTAAGGAACTTTTGTATCTCACATCCCATACTGCGGAAATATAATCCCCAGGAACTGAAGTGCACAACTAATTGTGAAAGAGCATGGAAACTAGTCTAGTAATCATTGGTAGACCATCGCCTCTCCACGCTTGCATTAAAGATGTCATTTTGATAAAGAGCTTCTTCTTGTAGAGTTGAATGTGGCTCCAGATTTTCATAGTTGGTAGGCCTTCTGAAATTTCAAAATCTATTCATAGCAAAGTCAAATGTAATATATCTAATATTCTTTATCTCAGCCAAATAATCTGCTACCTCTTTACTCTGGGTAAAAGATGAAAGCAAATTTGTTCTGCATTCATGACCTTTAATAAGTTTAACTTGTTCCAGACAATCAGGCTGTCATATCAGATCATGATGGATTGTGCCTAGAAAATATAGTACTATTCTTTATAAACAAGATCCCAACAAGGATTGTTGTCTTACCTTGGCTTTAAATTTTGTCTTAAGACAATGTTCAGGTAGTTGACACTGCAAATGTCATGTGATAGAATAGCCAAACAAGTATGATAAAACTGAGTGTATTTGTACACCATGGAAGGGCCTCTATTATCAATAAGCAGCCTAGGAAGTTTAAACTACTGAGCATTTCAGGCTAAGCAATAGTTATTGTAAAAGTTATGGTAGTGGAACAATAATATTACTTCCTCTTAGAAGTATCAAATTAATAAATACACATTTCTATTTCTTTGAAAAGTCTCTCCCTGTCTTTCTTTTCCTCAGTTTTCTTATAGCTGGGATAAGGAATGGTAATCCTACAAAATGGTGGTACGATATAATCCTTATCAGATCTACCCTGCACAGTACTCAGCTCATCAATACCTGCAAACTTTAGAATACTTTTTATAATTGAGCAGCAAAGAAATTGAAGTAATAACTACATAAAGAAAGGAACGTGGACTTCTGAAATTTAAAGTCAGGTGCTTTAACAGCATTGCTTTCAGCTTTAGAGAAAGAAAGGAGCTTAAAAATGGGAATATTTCACACACTTCATTTGCAAATGAAATTGTTATATATAAAGGTAATTTAATAACAGATTAAACCAAAAGCCTATTCATAGAACATTTAAAAGGGTTCATCTCGCCCCGCCCAATGTTCTTAACTAAGCTGTTCAAACATGCTTGAACTAATTCCTAACTATTGCTCCAAGGTTTTCAAAACCTTGAGTCTTTGAAAATTCATTAAACAGGCTTAGAAACAACCAGGCATTCCTATTTCCCCCATCATCACCCAGGTATACTAATCCAACAAAGGCTGTAAAAAAGTAGAATACTAAGAACTATGTTAGCAAGCAAAGGCCTATTTTTGAAACAGAAAGTAAACATTCCTTAAGATTTCTAAATGTCATTAGATTATTCAATATTGCATTGGAGTTTTCTGTACAGTAACCTTCTACCCAGTCTTAACCTATTGAAGGACTTGTGAAAACAGAAACTTCCTGTCATCACGCTGGCTGCACACCAGAACTCAATTTAGCCAGCAGTGTCACAAGTCACAATGAATGGTCAGTCGTCTTTGTGAGGTTACTATAACATCGGGTAATGGTGAAATCTTCAAAACTCATGAATAGATTAAACCACAATTAATGCAAAATGCTAATCTTCTAGTCAAATTTTCGCCATTGTTGGGGAAGAAGAGACTTCAACTTCTCTATATCAGCAGTTTGCATAACTGTATATTGTTTATTTTCCTGTTTCCTCGTTATCTCTATAGGATATGGAATTTTTATATACTGGCACATATAGTGATTTTTTTTAGAATAATAACACTCAATTCCTATTCAGCCAGATTTTGGGGCACAACTCCCACTATTCCTATGGAACTATGGGAATTGTAGGGCAAAAACAGCAAATACAAAATCCACCCATCCTTCCAACCATACATATTTACTGGCTCCCTAAGAAGGTAATGGCTGTCAAGGTACTCTAAATTGCATCACGTGGTTCATCCCAATTCCCAGAGCTTTTCCTGCTTGGTAGAACCAAATCAATCAAGAAGCCACCAAGCGCCCCCCCCCCTCAGCTTTCCACCACGACCAGGCACAGATGGCAGAGTAGCTGAAGGCTCTGTTAATTTCTTTTCCTTTAAGTTCCCACCTTCCACTGCTCTTTCCCAACTACTTACCCCTTCTTCCTATTAAAGCTCCAGAAGTGAGTTGAAAGACACTGCCAATCAACGTTCTCTACTTTATACAACGGAAGCCGTCGATTGGAAAGTAATAGTTTGGGATGAAAGCATCCTTTTCATGCATCAGAGATGTTCTCTAATCGGGGGAGGGGGGCACTCTGCACATGCTAAGAGACAAGATCTCTTAGCAGAAGTTGAGATTTGACAGCCTCAAAAAGTTCAGTTCTATTCTTGGTGGCCCCGTCCCGTCCCACCTCTCCCGTATTCCTTCCACTACCATCTCATCTTTAGCCTACCTTCGACCTCCCCAGAATCACTTAGCCACTACTGGAGATGTTCGACTCTCGACGTCTTGTTCCCACTGCTTCCCGTCCTGAGCTTGGTCCTGCCCCCCTCACCCGCAGCATCAATGCTACCCTCCGTTAGCGAACCAATCGCTTGCCGTTCCAGCGGACCTTTCGCCCGAGGCGCACGAGGCAGCCAATCAGAATGCGCCGCTACTTTTATTATTCATCGGGCTGTTCCGGACTCTACTTCCTCCTCCCGCCGCTTTGCTGGAAACCCAGCTGAGTTCCGGGCAATGTGTGACGTAGACGCCTCCGCTGTTGACTTGTTTAAAGAAGTGGGAGGAGAGGAAGGAGGATTAAATTGCTCCGAGGCTTTTAATGGGTGTGCGTGAAGATTTTAGGGGCGGAGCCGGGCCGGGCGTGGGCGGATAGAGGGTTGCATCTCCATCTTTCTCCAGGTGGGGGTGCAGCGTCCGTCGCCCGCGGCTTAGGCTGATCCGTGGGGAGTCTGATCCGTGGGGATGCAGTGAGCGAGTTCGGCGAAAGCGTGCAAAAGGCAGCAAAACAAAAAGCGTTGCTGATTTAGGCCTACTCACAGTGGAAACGTTGCACAAAGGAGCCTGACCCAGAGCTCGTCTTCCTTCTTCTATTGCAGGAACGGGGCATACATAAGTGCACCAGCGTGCGTACCGTCCCTGTCCTAATATTCCTTTTTACTCTTACTCTTTTCATGTATGTTTATACTTTTGCCTGTTATCTTATATACGCTTGACAAATAAATAAAATAAAATAAAATAAATGGATAGTCTAGTGAAGAGAAAGACCAGGGGAGATACGATAGCAGTGTTCCAATATTTGAAGGGCTGCCACAGAGAGGAGGGGATCAACCTATTTTCCAAAGCACCTGAAGGCCAGACAAGGAATAATGGCTGGAAACAGATCAAGGACAGATTCAACCTAGAAATGAGAAATTTTCTGGCAGTGGGAACAATCAACCAATGGAACAGCTTGTTTTCAGCAATTGTGAGAGTTCCATCACTGGAAGCTTTCAAGAAGGGACTGGATAGCCCATCTATCAGAAATGGTGTAGGGTTTCCTGCTTGAACAGGGTTGGGCTAGATGACCTACAAAGGTCCTGCTTGAACAGGGTTGGGCTAGATGACCTACAAAGGTCCGTTACAACTCTGTTATTCTATTCCATTCCATTCCATTTCATTCCATTCTATCTTGGAAGATTCATCCGATTTCTTGCCCTTCAGCTGCTGTGGGAAGATTGAACACCCTCCAGCCCCCCCTTTCTCCCCCCCCTTTATTTTCTGAGGGGAAATAAAGGGGAAATGACACATTTTTGATGGTTAGGAGGATTTTAGTAATTTTTATTAAAGATGATAATAACTAGTAAAATTTACTACAAACTAAAAGAAAAATAGGAGTAAAAGGTGCAAAGGGAAATAAAAAGGTAAGACGTAAAGAATAAAAGGAAAGGGAAAATATGAATGTAGTGAAGGAAAAGAAATACAGATAGTTCTTGGTTTACGACCACAACTGAGCCCAAAATTTCTGTTGTTAAGCAAGGCAGTTGCTGAGTGAGTTTTGCCCATTTTATTACCCTTTTCACCACAGCCATTAAGCAAATCATTGCAGTTATTAATGACTACTTGTCAGAAGCTGGTTGGGAAGGTTACAGATCATGATCACATGACCCTGGGACAGTACAATTGTCATAAATCCATGCTAGTTAAATTCCTGTATTTTTATCATGTTGCCATGCAGATTTTACAACAGTTGTAAGTGTGAAAAATTGTTGTAACTTGTCACTTTTTTCAGTGCTGTTTGAAAGTTCACTAAATTAATGGTTATAAACCAAGCACTACCTGTATATAAAGAAGTGATTCCCTACTTCAATTGCAATGATTAGCAATTTTAGTAACTTTTCATCTCTTAAATTATAACAAATTATCTCCTCCTGCATCCCATTTGTTATTTATAAACAAATCTGTAAAGCATCTTCATTTCAGTCTTGGTGTTTGCAGAAGTCCATTAAAGGTTATCAGAAATAATAAGTATTTTCACCTTGATCAAATAAACCAACTTTATATACTTCTAAAGGAATTCTAGAACTTGATTTTTTTTTCATTTATTCTTTGTCCCTTCTTATGAGATTCTTCAAAACTTTAACAAGACTGTTCCAATATGGAAAATAATTCAGGCACTCTTGTTTGTTGTATGCCACTTTAATTATTAACATAGCCAGTTTCTTTGTGTGTCCCATGTAACATGTTTTTCATGTCATTCTTACAGATTATCATTTGTAAATCCACGTTCAATTCAGTGTCTGTCATGTCAGGTAAAACTTGTCCCTCTTTCATAAGGACAGTCTGATGTAAAGTCAGATATTACTGTTAACATTATTAATATTAATTTCTGAGTCCATTTTTTGAAAATATTCTTCAATAATTCCAGTATAAGAACAGTTTCTTCCATTCTGTAACTGTTAGTTGAGTTTATTCTCCTTTAACAGAAATCTTAAGATTGTTCTAGTGTCCCAATTTTTTAATTTATTTTTTTAAATTCATGATAAAAACATTTTCCCATGAGAAGGATTTTTATAATTAATACTATTTCAAATATATCAGGGCACTTAGTGCAAAGTTTTAATCAACCTTTTACTGATTATTTAAACAAACATGTTTATTTTTAATAGCTTTATTGAAAGCTATTAAACATTAAAATAAAATGTTTATTTTATAGCTAAATTTGTCTTTTATTGGTTGAAGACAGCTTCCCTAGAAGTTTTTAGATTTGTCACTTTTAATAGCTGAAAATAAGTTCTTTTAATTATAAAAGAAAGTACATGAATTTAGCGCCCTTTTAAAGGTACCAAACACAATTTGAGCAAGATGGCTACTCCCTTGCTCCTAGTGTTCAAAAACCACTGCCTTGCAGTCCCCTTATGAAGAGAAACTGTCGAACACTTGTGGGTGTCTCTGGTCTTCTTTATCTGGAGAGGTTTGGAGAGCAGTTTACTTGCCAAATTTTCATTCTTTCATTGGTTGCAGCTGTCTTCAGTCCATGATTTTTTTTTCCTCCAGAAGCCCGTGGTTAGGAGGGTTTAAAGAAAATGGCGTAATAGTCTCCCTCTCCTGTGTTGTAGGCAGAGTTGACAGCAGAGGTTTCATATGAGTAACTAAGCCCTTTTAGTTTCAGTATGCTGTGGGAACTATGAATCTGGCAGATTTAGTCAAAGCAATTATCTTGACTAACTGTATTATGCAAACCCAGAAACCCTGTTTTGGACCTCATAGTTTTGTACTTTCATTCCTCCAAGTAAGCAGGATGAAAATGCACTATGAAACTCAATGTAAAAATCTAAGAGTCAAAAAACAAAGCTCCCAAATGTTGATTGCCTGCAGCACCAAACTTTGCCTCCCTGGTCAATGGAAAATTGGCTTTTGATATAATGGAAGAACTATATCTCCTCAAATAGTTAATATGGAACTGATAAGATTCAACCAGAAGAAGCTGCAATTGGTTCAGTGGGTGTCTGGAATGAGCTGTGCAGCACTTTCATCTTCAAAGATATTTTGTAACATACAGGAAAATGCTGGGCAGCAGTGGCAGCAGAGCAGTAGGCCAGGGGCAGGGGTGAAATCCAGCAGATTCTGACAGGTTCTGGAGAACTGGTAGCAGAAATTATGAGCACTTCGGAGAACCGGTAGCGGAAATTTTGAGTAGTTCAGAGAACCAGCAAATACCACCTCTGGCTGGCCCGAGTGGGGTGGGAATGGTGATTTTGTAATATCCTTCCCCCAGGAGTGGGGAGGGAATGGGGATTTTACAGTATCCTTCCCCTGGAGTGAGGTGGGAATGGAGATTTTGCAGTATCCTTCCCCGGCCTGCCGACCAAGCCACGCCCACAAAACCAGTAGTAAAAAAAATTTGGATTTCACCACTGGCCGGGGCAACAGTGGGCTGAGCGGTATCAAGCCATGTGATGGTAACAGGCAGTCAAATAGCAGTGGTGGGCTATTTGTTAGCAGCGGCTAATCCAAGGAAACAGTGCTAGCCACACTCAAGAGCCGTAAATGGGACATGCTCATTGGTCAATCAGTAATAACTTTGACAATGACTGATCATATCTGAACCCATCACAAAAAGAGTTGAGGGGTTTTAAGGATGCTGTTGGGGGGAAGGTTTGGGGGGGCTGATGCCTGCAAGGTTGGTCTAGGGTGAGAGCCTGGGAGCAACAAGTATTGTATACCATAGTTTACTTTATTGTCATTGAACATGGTACAATGAAATTAAATGCTGTCTTCAGTGTACATTATAACTATAAAAATAAAAACACAAAACATACATCCTTTACATTCTATATAATTGAAATTGAAAACCCAATATTGCACTATACCATAGAATTCAATATGGTTATTGCCCTGGAATAGAAGCTGTTTTTCAGCCTATTTGTCCTTGTTTTTATTGACCTGTACCGTCTGCCAGATGGTAATAGTTCAAAAAAAGGGTGCCAAGGTGAGATGGATCTTTAAGAATGTTTTGAACTTCCTTAAGGCAGTGGGAGCAGTGGTGGGATTCACCCAGTTCGCACCAGTTCGGGAGAACCGGTTAACTTTCTGAGCAGTTTGGCAAACTGGTTGTTGGAAGAAATCATTAAGGCAGAGAACCTGTTGTTAAATTACTTGAATCCCACCACTGAGCAGGAGCTATAAAGCTCTTCCAAGGAGGGGAGAGGGCAACCAATGATCCTCTTGGCAATGACGTTGACCGTCTGGAGTGCTGTCCTATCTGCCACTGTGCAAGTAGGTTTGAGTGAATGTTAGTGACCCACCACCCAGAGTGAGAATCAAGTGGTAGACCCTACATGAGAAAGCCTCCTTCTCCCTGGTTGGTGAGGGAGACCAGCCTAGGCTGGAGAAAAGTGTGATAGCTGGGGTGAATGGAATGTGGGTACAGAGAGTTTGAGCTTTCTTATCTATCCTAACATGTGAGTGACTGAGTTGGAGTGGCAGAGCCTTCAGCTCTAGAGAGAGATAGGCCAAGAGAGAGGAGTATAGATTGCCCTGGGAACATAAGGCAGGACATTACATCAATATAGTGATGGACATAAGAAAAATCAAAGGGTAGGCTGTTACAGGGGAAGATGCCCCCAATGTTTAATATTGGCATAATCTGGCCACTTGAATTCACACTCAGTCCCTTGACAGAATTCCCTCAGAGCAGGGGTGAAATCTACTCACCTTCCTTACCGGTTCCAAAGCGCATGCGCCGCATGTGGTCTTGCTTCGCTTGCGCCAGACCTATACATGCGCAAAACCTGCGCATGTGCAGAAGATAAACACATTACTTCCTGGTTAAAACAAGGAAGTAATGAATGACACCTGGGCAGATGGGCGGAGCTTTGCTCTGCCATCGCTATTAGATCGCCAAACCACCAGCCAAGATCGCGACCGGACCGAGCGATCTAGTCCGATCCGGGAGCATTTCACCCCTGCCTCACAGGCCCAGAGTTTTGACTGCTGTTGTTGAACGCCAGGTCAGTCAACAACATGGCTCCGTCATTCAAAGCTATATTGAAGAGAGGTATGTCAACATAATACGCATCACGAGACCTGGCAGTCAATAGTTTGGGGTTTGGCACCAGCTGAGACTCCAGGGCAGAGTAAGTGGGGTGGCTATGATTATCAGAGAGTCTCAGACTTCAAGGGCCTTGCTCCCCAAGTCTCTGGATACGAGACCCTGTTTCTGAGATGGGTGCACAGGATCATCTGGAATTATTGTTACTGATTTAGTTACCAGACTAATAACACCTTCAGCAAATTAAGAGGATGTCAGTTTCAGTGTTCCTCTGTATATAAGGACTTCTTGTGATCAGTAGGTCTTGTGATTGGGAGGTCACATCAGATGAGGGTCTTGTGATGGATCAGGTGTGGGTCTGATCAGGTGAGGGTCTTGTGATCAAATCAACCACATAGCCAACTGACCC